>JAMPIV010009989.1:0-80000 GCA_024509875.1 Oreohelix idahoensis | reverse complement strand
AAGAGTCATCAGAGTGCACCATTAAAGACATTTATTAGAAGACGTTGGCATCTACCATTATTCAATGCCAACCTAGAATGTTGTGGAGATGGCAATGATGATGATTTTTTAGTGCATTTGGAACAACGATAAAATGGTTCATGGGGAGAAAAAAGGAAAAGTGCAAGTAACTTTGAATTTGCCCTACGAAGCTTAACTTGCCTGCTTTATCACATTCCTACTTCTCTTCTAAATGTAAGCCTTAGTTTTTTTTTTCCTTGCCTTGTATTAAAAATAAAAGTTTGTGGCTGCAAATAGGTTTTTTCTAGAGCTCCGTCTAGTGAAGACCTTTTTTAATGGAGTATTACCGTTTGCGACTAATCAGCCACTTCTCTCTCAGTATGGTTTTCAATCGAACTGCATTCTGTTTTCACACTACAAACTGGATGTTTCTGGAAATGGGGAAAAAATTCATGAAAATGCCAAAAATTCCTGGGGAGCATCAGACTGTACATATTAAATATGGGAATTGGAGAACAGCGTAATTTCAACGGGCGCTTAATTTTTTTATTCCTTCTCCTGAAAAAATTCGCCAGGATCAAAAGTCTTGCAACCAAATGGGTCACGATGAGCCTTCTACGTCAGAGAGTCTGCAATAGGTGTTTTCCTTAATTCTTATTGCTGTTTTTTTAATAATTTATATTAATTTCTGCTACTAATTTTCTTCTGTGTGTATTTTGCAGTCAACTTTTAGAAGGCAATATGTGGCTTTGTGTCAATCTATTACTCGCACCTTATGGACTTTGAAGCCGACACTGGCAGTAGCCACCATGGCCAATCTTTGGAAATCTGTTTTCCAAAGTATGTTGTTTTTTTACCAACTTTAATCGGGTAGTATGATGGCTTTTGGTGATACCCTGGTATGTGGGCAAATATGAGGCTTTGGTATCAATTTTTCTAAAGTGCCAGCATGTGTTTCCAGCTCCATACACAAACTCTATGCAGCGCTTCTGAACATGGTTGACCTTTGAGCAGAGCCATATTTGCTTTTCATCAACCTTTGCATGGGCAATATGCTGGCTTTGGTCAATCATGACCTTTCAGTTCTCCAAGGAGCATAGACTTTCAACAAACGTCTGCCAAGTCTTTCTGTCACGCGTCGTCAGTCCAAGGTCACCCCCCACCACCCCCCCTTATGTCTTCTTCTTGCCCTTCATGTCTCGTCTAGATTTCTTTTCTCCATGAATTCCTTGGTCTTCATCTGCTTCTCTTACCATGGGGATTCCAGAACAGGGATTGTCTGATAAAGCTATCAACAGGTTTTCTAAATGTGTCTCCTATCCATCTCCAGCGTCTTCCTCTCATCTCTTGTTTCACTGGCGTTTGTCTGGTTCTTGTCATCAGCTCCACTTTGATGATCTTGTCATACCACTTAAATCCTATTCTACGCAAGCATCAATTGATGAAAGTCAGAAGGTTTTTTTTAACACGTGTACAATTATATTTATGTCGATACTAGGGTTCGAATAAGTTAGTTGTGTTCTGCCCTTTTTCATGTTCTATTTTTTCAGTGAAAGTGAATTTTGTTCACTCTGAAATTTTTTTTGTGGTTTTTAGTCAAAATTAGCTATACTGGTTTTCTATTTCGTCCCAACACATATTAAAATCCTCGCTTTTTATTAATCTTGTACGTTTTCACATCCTTTTTTCTTCTAACTCTCGTTTCGTTTTTCATCCCTCTACTTCCTTCTTCGTCGGTCTGCTGTCTCTTCTTTTCTATTTTCACTTTTCTCCTCCTATTTCTAGTTTCTGTATTTATTTAATAATTTTGTACCCATTCATAGTTTTCCACCATTTTTGATTTATTTTTGCTGTTTACTTTATTTTTCATTTGTTTTCTTTTCAATCACGTGTCCGTCGTTGTTATTACTGCTTTCTCTCTTAAGTCTTCTAATTCTCTCTTTATTCCTTACTTATAATCGCCATCTCTCTTGCCTTTCATCTTTCTTCTATTTCTCTTTTCATTCTTTAATTAATTTCTTTTTTTCTTTCTCAGCAGTTGCCCTCCCAAACAATACATAAACGTGACGATGCCCAGTCTGTGTCTTATAAACCAGATCATTAAATGTGGTATATATTAGCAATCCAACACTAACAGTAAAAAATCTCACAAAACGCACAGTTCAGGCGTTAGTAATTCTCTACAACTGTCTCACTTAAGTTCCAAACCGACCTACACACCCGCCATCTCTGAAATAGTAATACAACATTGAACACTTGTGAGGCCCCTTTCCCGTATTCCAACCCTCTTCATTTGTCCTCGCTTTGTGCAGGCACGAAATGACGTCCCAGGTCGCTTCTTGTGTCCTGATGAAACTTTTAGATGAGATGCTATCAGGAACATCCCGGCTTGCGGCAGGAACTCTTTTGGTGCTGTGAAATCGCACAGAACTCAATGGAAGCTCATCCATGCAGAAGACTGATATCGGTAAAGCTGTGATTTATGCTGTATCGTAAAATCCTGCATTTTTTTTTTTTTTTTGGGTAGAAGATGAAATTCATCGAAGGCCTGTTTTTTTTTTCTTTTTTTTTTCTAAAAAAAAAAAAGACTACTAAACCATTAACTCTTTCATATTGATCATGCTCCTTATAATATAAGGCTTATATCCTCTGTTGTTCCCGGTGGTCTGTGATCAGACAAAGAAAGAACAGGTTTTCTACCACCCCCCCCTCCTCCGGCACGACGTACAAGAAGACTAACATGAGATTTTTCATGCGGTTGACAACCCTATCATGTATAAAACATTGCTACTTCTTCTTCTTCTTCTTCTTTCGTTCGCTTGAAATATATTGTCTATATCTGCAATGTTGTTTCTTGTATAAACTTCACTGTCTTTTGTAGTTCATACAGAGGTCCGTATACTTTTGCTTCCAGTGTTTTTTCTCTGGGACAGTGGGTTTGCCTCAATATATCATATTCGGGGCAATCTTGAAGTACGTGCTCCGCAGTCTGGGGTGCCTGTCCACATGTACACATGGCTGAATTGGCAATCTTGAATTTTGTATACATGTGGCTGAGGAGTCGGTTGTGTCCTGTTCTGATGCGCAGAATGAAAATTTGTTCTGATCTGTTCATAGCTTGGTAGTCATCCTGTGTTGGTGTTGGTGACTTTCTGATTGATTTGATCATCTTTTTCTTCTGATGGTACGTAACTGGTACATCCGGTTGCTCGTCTGCAGCACCTTCTTTAGCCAGTCCGTCCGCTCTATCGTTTCCTGGTATTCCACAATGAGACGGTATCCACTGCTTGGCGACCCTGCGCTGGTTGCACAGTTCAGAAAGTAGGGCTTGTATACCTAAAACATTGCTATTTAAACCAACCACTGTTAGAGCACGTGACTGCTTGGTGCAGGCTTTTTGCTGCACTGGTGGGCCCATACTCCTTACGGAGTGAAAAGGATGATGATGATGGAGCACGGAGGCACCATTACAGCTGATCCCTTGGCAGGAAAACTGCGTGAAAGTCCCGTGAACTTGTAGCAGTGGTTACTGTAGTAACTGGTTTGACTTAAGGAGATTGCCAGCCTCAGGCACAACGTCATATTTCTCCTGAGAAAGCAGTGCTCCCATTCTTTCATTGAGACCCCCCGGGAACTGCACGGGGCCTGCTAAACCATGCACCCCCGTAGATGTTTATAATGAACTCGCTGTTTACGCAGCCAAAAAAAAAATGATTGATGCTGCATCTTTCCAGGCCTAGTAATTGAATAGGAGGTATAGCATACGTGTGGACATGAGGTATTATATATTTATGTGTTCTGGTGCCAGACGGTATCGCCGTTCCTCTGAATTCACCAGCTTCGTGGGTCATGCTGCATGGGCAACAGTTTGACCTCTTTACCCAAGCGCCCAACTTTGCAAATTAATATGAAACAAATATAAAGGTATGTTATAAGGCACTCGTAGGAAATTGCGTCGGCCGAGACATTGTCTTGTGTGCGCGTTCCTATGGTCAGTGATGACTGAAAGGGAAATACATACATACATACATACATACATACATACATACATACATACATACATACATACATACATACATACATACATACATACATACAACTGAAAAGTAAAAGCCTCATAGCTAGGGCTGCCTTAGGGGAGAGAAGTGTTAGAGACTTCACTATACTAGATCTCAATTTTATGAGGTGAACTGATCTATTCCCTACCTCGCAGCCTTTACCTTTCCTAACTCGAGAGTAGAACAGGCACCCATTTACTGCTAGATAGAATAGAGCGTAATGCTACCGGCTTTCGAACCCAGAAACATTGCCCCGGGAAGCAAGCGTTTCAACCACTATCTGGATAAGAAATGAGGGTAGGTTTTAGGGAAGCCGATTTAATAAGTAATGACGGATAGAATCAGTGTTCTTTGATACAAGTCCAAAACAAAATGTAATGACAACAGGTGGAATAGATCATGTGATAAAAACCTATTTTGAAAATGTTACGGAATAAGTTTTCCCGGTAAAAATCTAATTATTTTGCAATCTGTCAAAAATTATTCCTTTAAAAAAAAAAAGCTAAGAAATCAACATCTGTAACTCAGATGTCAACTGCGGCACCAGCCCGATGACAGCCTAACACCTGCTGCAGTCCTGCCCAACATACAACAATGTAGCATATTATCGCAACAGCCTAACTCACTCCATGAAAATCTGTTTAAAGATGTCAGGAACCTTGAGGTGACTACTGTCTTTATTTGAGTCATTAATGTGGAAGTCTGAAGGCGAACAAGTGTGACCGCTTGGCATACACTACCATTTATACGTGTTAAAACCACATAGAATGAGAATAACACGTTAAAAGCAGTTAAGGCATTTTTGCACAAAACACAGTATCATGAAAAGTTCACGGCTTTGAGAGAGGCATTGTAAAGCTGCCCCAGAACAAAAAAATAGTAAATGCATGTTTTTGAATGGAAAATTTTGTGAAAGTGAGAGTTGCTAATTTGGGTTTTTTCCGTTGTTAGAGAGAGAGAGAGAGAGAGAGAGAGAGAGAGAGAGACGTGTGGAAAAAGTCGAAAAGCTGAGAAAGCTTGTGCAAACGTAGATAATTGTACCGTATGAAAAAAGAAAGCATCGTGAGAAAATTGGCGGGAAAAAAAAGAAGAAATAGTATAAAAAGGAGAGACGTGGGCGATAGACAGGCTTTTACAGATTTTTAGGATTCATTAGGCGAGAGGATTTTAAAGATAGTGTTAGGTGAACTTCGTCTTTGAGATTATCAAGACAAGTTTTCAACTTGACAAGTTTTCAAGTTAGACAAGTATTTTTAAGTAGACAAGTTAGTTTTTAAGTAGACAAGTTTGTATTTTATTCTATTGGATACATTATTCCTGTGGATGTACACTTTCATTTTGGATACTTACTATTTTGTGTAAGCGTAAGAAACAAGTACTTCACCATTGTATCAATAACATTGCTGTTCTAAAGACGTTAATAAACTATATTTTATTTTTCTACATTGCTGAGTTTTCTTTGGAATATTACAGTTGGATTATTCGATAAACCATTATACGAGGTATTGCTTTTCACTAAACCTAAAAGGGTAAGAACAAACTTTGGGAAGAAGAATAAACTAAGGTCAAGAATTTCCATCTCAGGCGAAAGGCCTGTAACCACGTGAACCAGAACGTACAAAGAGTTAGCTCACTTCAAAATATTTACCTGCGCACAACACCATTGACTGGCCAACAGACCCGGTTACACTAACTTCATATTGATACCGTGACCAAGCCCGGTCACACAAGGAAGAAGAAGAAGTATGGCTCAGGATGAAGAACATACATGTAACACAACAAGATACACACTTCCGTTACTGTGTGTTTGCGTGAAATAGAAGAATTGAAAGTCTATAACAAATTCTTCTTCTTCTTCGATCCTTAACCACCGACCGTCAAAGCAGTCAGTGGCCATCACGCCTAGTGGCGTCTTGTAGGGCAACAACAAATTGATTCACTTTGCACGGTCGGTGGCCATCCTTCGTACAGTGCCCCAACTCTGGTTCATTCTTTGCATCTCAGCCTCCACAGTCCTCCGCCAAGTTGTTTTTGGTCGGCCTCTCTTTCGCTTTCCTTCAGGGGTCCAAAGCATAGCTGTTCTTGTGATGTCCTCTTGCTTGCTACGAGTAAGCAGATCTTGGTTGGTGATGGTATTCGGCCAAAAGATGCGGTGAATTTTTCTTAGGCATGTTGTGTGAAAAGAGGACAATTTTGACATTTCCTTCTCTGTATAACAAATTCATAAATAAGTAAATAAATAAATAAATGTACAAGGTATATAACTACCAGGCACTCGATGGACAGAAATGAAGGCACCAGACATCAGAAAGGAAATCTAAGTGATAGGCTTACTGTTACGGTATATGATATTAACGCCGTCTGCTAAAGGTTACCAGATGTGCAATTGTAAAGGTTAAGACATTTAATATATTGCGATAGATGTTTCAATTACTGAACGCTTCATACACGATCGATTATGACGTGTATAGCGTTGTTTAGGACACAGTCGGTAACTAAGAAACCATACCCTTTTTACATTGACCGTCAAGCTGTTAAGACGCGTCTGACTTTCCTTCCAATGTTGAGCATGGTATTGCCATACAGATATATTTTATGCAAGTACGGACATGGGTCAGTCCATTGCTATTACGAAGATTTGAAATGATTAAAGGTCAGTACGAAAGTGAAAATTAAGGAAGGATGAATTACAGTCCATAGTATTTGATTTTACCAGACTCATAGCCTCACTGTCGGCCGTTGGAAAACCCCAACCGCGCGTGCATACAGCTATGACAATCTGCATACAGTAATTTGATTATTGGACAAGGACTGATAGGATATCTACATATCTATGCCATATATTTTCAAGTTATAATATGTACCTTTGTGATCAACATGCATGAGTCGTCTTGACGTGTAAACTGTATTAAATATTGGTGGACTCTATGAACCGACTTGTCACATCAATCGTATTCCAAGGTTCAATTATTGTTCAGAATCTTCCACCCCTGCATTCGCGTAATCTTACATAGAAGGCACGATACACGATCACTCAAGAATATCAAGAAGATAAAACAATGGCCAGACATTTATAACTGTTTTATTAATATCACATGGAACATTGTTCAGAGCTAACCAACCCACGCCTTGCAACAGACCACTGTGCAACAGTGGTGGCCGGGTGTCTGGGGGACGAGAAAACAACCAAAAACAAAAAACTTTTTTGAATGACTTTCGAAGGAAATATTTACGATCAGTTTTCGATCACATGATCCAGCTGAAGATGACGTGGAACTCAGTCTAATGCCTAACAACGCGACGTCACTGAAATTCGTGTAGGTGAAAACTATCGGAGAAACTGAAGTCGTTATTTTGAGCCTCACCAAGGGTAAACTGAGTAATTTGAAGCAGTCACAAGCAATGGACTACAGGAGCAGGTAGTCAGGGGCATTAGCCTAGCTGTTGAAGACCTATAGCACTGACCGAAGCAACGGGAAAGATAAGTCTAGCTGTTTAAAATTGTCGTCGTCATTGCAAAACCGTAATACTGAGTCCATTTTGCTTTGATTAGGCATGTCTATGTATTTTCATGTATATATGTTTAATTTGTTTTCCATCGTATGTATATGTTACTAATCGTGGGAGGTTGTGAGGATGAACTTAACTTCAATTCTGCGGCTCCCACGATGCCTGAATTAATTTTCGGTCGTTTCTTAGGGCAGTTAAAAACGATTGCACCTTTGGAAACCCATTGAGGTTTGACATTGGACTTGTTGTCCAAATCTGCTATCGTTTGACGATTTTGCGTTAGCTGTACTGTCCCGTAGATAATTGGTGTATTTTATTCGTATTCAGTTAATAATTTTATTCAGTTCTGTACCATGTTCGTTACTATTTCGTCCATTCTCCTCTGACTATCATTTATTTTATGATTATTAAATTTTCGTCCGTTATGAGTCCTGTGACGTCATCATTTTTTGCAGTCATTTTTTTTGTGTGTACCTTGAATATTCAGTTGACCTCCGGTCAGACCTTGCCCTTCATTTGGTCTGTGACATTTCCGCTTATTTTATTTAGTTCATAAATTCATTTTTAATTGTGAAAAATGTCTTGTTTGCGTCTTTGACATTGTTTGTTGTACCCTTTAGTTTGTTGCATCATTGCTTGTCTGTCCTCATAATATATATTAATATTACATTAATAATATGCTATTATATGCAATAATACACTTGTAATTTAATTTAATTAATTTTTTCTGAAATTTAAGGTTAATATGGGACATTGCATAATTATGCAGTGATAGTCCAAGAAAGTAGCACTACAATTTATCATAGATGCTAGGGCATAATAATATAATATATATATATTGACAAAATAATTAATCTTATAGCTACCTTTGAGGTAATAGACCCATTGTATATTATTTAATATACTTTTCTGGTACTAAGAGAGTGACTTAGTACATTGAACAATATAATTACTAGGAATTATACCCAACATTATTGGATATTGAGATTAATTGTGTGATATAATTACATTATATTTAACAGATATCATAACTATTTATGATATAGTATTATTTAGATACAATATTGTTACAAAATTTTGTCTATTAGTTGAACTTAGACATTAAGTTCAGTACTATTGTGATTACTTATATTGAATATTTCTAAGTTGAGTAAGTATAATAATTACTCTGAAGCTACTATTGACTATTTTAATCAGTAATTATCAATAATTACTTACAGATAAAAGTCAAAATGCTTACTATAGACCATTTCGTTAAGATTGGTCGTGAATATGGTTATAAATCTCAAGAACTTCGTCAGTTTGCTGAATCAGAACTGGAAAAAATATGAAAGAAAAGAAGAAGAGAAAAAAGCTGCATTAAAGAAAGAGGAAGAAGAGAAAAAAGCTGCATTAAAGAAAGAGGAAGAAGAGAATGAGAGAAAAAAAGCTGCATTAAAGAAAAGAGGAAAGAAGAGAGAATCAAAAAAGCTGCATTAAAGAAAGAGGAAGCAGAACTTGAGATGAAGCAAATTTGCCAGGAAAAATAGATTGAGAGAGATTGCTCAACGTGAAAGAGAAGAGCAAAGAACAATCGCCAAACAGGAAGAAGAGAATAAATTGAAACGAGAGGAAATTATTTTACAACAAGAAATGGAATTGGCGCGTATTAAATTGGAGACAGCAAGATTACAAGCACCAAGTGCTGATGCAAACCAGAATAATAACGCACAAAATGGATCGTCATCCAGCCAACCTAAAAACTACTACAACTTAAAATGACCCATAGTCAACTTGAACATCGCCGACCTTTCATCGTTCCTGGCAAGGTTTGAACAGACTTGCAAATCTAACCATTTGCCTGAAGAGTCATGGGTACTCAAATTAAATGAATTCTTGGTTGGAGAACCACTGACAGCTTCTCAAAATGCTGACCCATCAATAGCAAATAACTACGGTGCTATTAAGTCCTTGCTTTTACGAAGGTTTCACCTGGACGAGGAACACTGTAGGTTGAAATTTAAGGGAATTTTACCTGAATCTCCAAGGGATTTTGCAGGATTCATTGCGAACATACGCAATACATTTAATAGATGGGTTGAACTGGCAGAAGTCAACAAATCATACGACAAATTAGTTGATTTACTACTGCGGGATAAGGTATTATCTTCGGTTAGCCAGCCATTTTTTGCATATTTGCAGGAGCGTAAAAAAGGTAGCTATATCGATGAGTTAGAAAAAATTTCTTTATTTACAGTTTCTTTAAAACTACTGTTCGGCACATCCGAATGCAACCATTTCTAACTCCTCATTAAGAGAACCTCTACCTGTGGCGTCTAATATGGCCTACAATCACAATAACATACAAAGACATCACAGTGTAGACAGAAGCAGGTTCCAAAGATATCACAATGTTAACTTTCAGAAGGGACATAATAATGATTTCAACAATAAAAATGAGTTCAACAGAGGTAGATCACGAGATAGAAATTATTCACCTCAAACAACCTACCACAATGGTCAACATAACACTCATTATAATCGATCACATACTCCCAATAATAATAGTAACTGGAATGGTAATAATCATGGCTCGAGACATCGAGATAATAGTTACTATAGAGGACGACGAGATAATTCTAACAATTATACTCGGAATCGATCTCATTCTCGGGGATCATCTCATTACAACCATAATACAGGGGCGGCAGTTACAAACAATACTACCCCTATAGCTCAGGTCCCACTTGACAATAATACAACACAGTCTTCTGCTGCATGTTTTGCTATTAATTATAATGTGGCAAATAGTTGCCAGCAATGCAATTTTATTTTTCAGAAGGCGAAAGAAACAGTGCTTAACTGCGGACATATTATACCACAGGTAGGTCTTGCAGTCAACGATGGAACAGGCCTATTAATTTTTAACAGAGGATTAGTTAATGGATCCGTCGTCTCAGTGTTGAGGGATTCGGGATCCACAACGATTGGTGTACGACAGTCGCTGGTACATCCCAGCTGTGCAACGGGGGAATATGTCCGTTGCATGACTTTTGGTGGAACAATAGAGTTTTACCCCACAGCTATTATTCATGTTAACGCTCCTTTTTTTCACAGGGAACGTGAAAGTATGTATGCTAAAAAACAGCGCCTATAGCTGATTTGATGGTCGGTCGTATACACAGGGCGCAGTAAAGATTGTACTCCATATGAGATTTATAGAATGGGAGAAAACGTAACCTATGCACTGGAAAACGCCGCGTCGTGACGACTAGAGCGCAACAGATTCAACTCATGAGAGAACAGTTGATGATAATAAAAATGGATGCAGACAACCAAGAGGAATTTGTAGTCAATTCACCTATTGACAGGGAAACATTTGCAACCAAACAAAAAGAGGATAAATCTTTAAAAAAATTTTTTAAGTTGGTTGATAAAGTTGACAATCTATCCTCAGGTAATAATAACAAACATTGTTTTGTTATTAAAAATGACATATTGATTAGATGTTTGTAGTGGTATTGATGGTATTGTATGATGATGATGGTACTACATGTAAATTGTATGAGGCCAGCTGTGAAGGCTCCTGAGATAAAATGTAATTGAGAATTGTCAGAAGGCCTTTCTTGCTACCACTACGACCTCACACTTAATTTTTTTTTTATTGAATGTAGCTACGTAAAGTGTCTAGGGTAATGATGTGTACTGTGGTGTGATAGTTATAAATATACCCATATATATTTAACAAGACTAATAAGATTAACAAGTGTTAAAATACACTGAACTAACTCACGGGTGTAAAGTTTTTGATATAATTATATTACATTTATTTGTTCTGGATCAAGTTTTATTTTGACCAGCACTTGTTTTAAAAGAAGGATTTAAAATTTATGAAAATTATGCATGGAATGTTACATAATAAATGCAAAAGTGTACATATTTAAGTACTAGAATAGTTAGTTTTATTAAAATGTTCTGGTAGTCAGCTACTAAGGAGGATATTTATTGTCTGTGCTGTTGGGGTGGTCTCATCACACCTGTCTATATGACTACACAGTGTCCAGAAAATGGTGGGAATTTTTATGGGGTATCTGCAACTAAAATGGGGTTGGTGAATAATCCAGCCTAGACCAGAGGCTCATCATCATCTGGTATTTGTGGCTCTGGGGCTGAACTCAGGGGGCCCCCCCTTTCCGGGCTGGGGGGCAATAATGGTGGTTTATCTGTCACAACAACTGCACAGATACACTTGTGTAATCACACACGAGTAGAGACTGCTTCGTTGACGACAGGACCGCGCAGCTCTGCAATCAAAGTATGGGCCATGTGTAAAAATCTATTCTCTACCCACGTCTGGACACAACACTGACACAACAACCACATCATACAGACAGGTCAGATCTCTCTGACCAAACAGCACATTTACCATGGTGGTTTTACATCAGATAGATCCTCCCAGACTATAGATTCTGAAAAATAATTTTTAGTTTTTACCCTAAAAGAAGATAGGTAATATGTTTCCTTATTCTCAACTCTTGATCGGTCTTGCATAATCCTTGCTGGAGTTTATGTACATTGTTGGTCCCTAGACGCTGACTTGGGCGGGGGGTCTAGAGCAAATCCCTACTTGTTTGTAAGGCTAGATTTCGATATGGCAGTATCAAATCACTCGAACATGAAACAATATTCAAAATATATAAAGAAATAATTTCAATCTTACCAGATTATGAATAATTAACACAGAAGTGCTAGCAAAACTCAGCTGAGCTGCTGGCTATAGGATGGCGTCCCTAAATTTAACTCACTGTCTTTCATATGGGAAAACACCACACTTTAAAATCTGTGTCTAACACTGAACAATTATTGAAGAATGACCCCAAATGCGCTCTGAGCGCTAATGATATGATTGTCTTTGGCCAATCACTGCCGAGGTTTATTTTTAATTTCAAATTTCCTCACTAAAGTCATTTCAGTCAAGCTTCAGTCACGTATGGATGGTTATCTGTTAGTCTGTCCGTCTCTACTTGTGTTTCTACAAAATTGTGCTCGATTTTTGACCCAACCGTTCTCTCCCCTTCAAATTTTTGTTGTAAAAAGTTATATTTAGACACAGCTACCACCAATGTCCCTTCACTTCTATGCAAAGTAAAAATTTTGAAACATCTGTGTCCAAGGTCGTGTTTTTTGTTTTTTGTGTGCAAATAACCCCACCTTAGATTCAATTCAGTCTGTCGATGATGTGAACTACACTGTCTTTTGTCATTATTTTCAATATTATCTATCCGTCTGTAAAATTAAGCCCATATTCGTTCACTGCTCAGAATAGGCCATCTGGCCAGCTAATTTTTATATTCCTAACATTAATATTAAGAAAAATTTACTTTTTAATTTTTGTAATTTTTTTCAGACATCTGCGTTCTTCCGCTCAAATTCAAATCAAGCGCTTGGTATCGCAAAACGTCCAATTCCGTACCTCGTGTCAATTTGGGGGACTTGAATTTTTTTGCTTTCATCCATTTCCCCCCCCCCCCCCCCCCCCCTGCCAGACACCCCGTCCCCCTGCCCCCCCCCCCCCGCGCCAGTGCGTCTCTTTAGCCTTTCCAGTCATATTTTTTTTCCTTTTGATACTCCGTTCCCCTCCGGTCTAGCAAGTCAATTTTATGGGGATGATGACCCGCGGTCTAGGCGATCATGTACATCAGCAGCCTACGCATTATGTTTTTATCCTTAAATGTTATCCTTGGAGGAATTTTACCGTTGTATCTCTGTCAATTTCACTACAATGTTTTAATGACAAATCACAAATGAAACAACAAGTCATGGTCCCATATACTTTTAGACGGTACATTCTTCAACATGCACATGACTCACATTGTGCTGGACATATGGGATATACTCGAACACGATCTCGAGTACTGTCTTCATTCTTTTGGCCAGGGGTGTCAAGAGATATTTCGCAGTATGTACGTTCCTGTACTACATGCCAAGAAGTGAAAGCACGTGGAGCTTTTCACACGGCGCCTATTCAGGCTTGCGATATCTCAGTGAGACCTTTTGACAAGATGGCAATAGACATTATTGGTCCATTGCTACCATCGGCCAGAGGACATAGATTCGTCCTTACGTGCATTGATTTGTGCACACGATGGCCAGAAGCTATCCCATTAAAGACCACCACTACCACAGATGTAGCTGATGCACTACATCTCATCTTTTCTAGAATAGGGTTTCCTAGAAAACTTTTATCAGACCATGGGTCGCAGTTTATATCTGACACCATGAAGGAAGTCATGAAAACTTGGGACATTGATAGGAATTTAAGTAGTATTTATCATCCGATGAGTAATGGTGCGGTTGAAAGACTTAACCGTACACTTAAACAACTATTACATAAGGTTACTGCTAAGCACCCTCATGACTGGGACAGAGCACTCCCAGCTGTTCTATTTGCTTATCGGGAGGTACCGCATGAACAAACTGGCTTCTCTCCCTTTGAATTAGTTTTTGGTGCTCCCCCAAGAGGTCCTATGGGACTAATAAAAGACTTATTAATTGACGACGAGATGACTCAGGACACTCAGTCATCTTACGAATATGTGATTAATCTTCGGAAGAACATTATTGAGTCTTGCCAGTTGGCAACAGCTTCTTCTGAGGCTGCAAAAGCTAAGGCTCGATCTCTACAAAATAGGTCTCGACGATTACGCCAATATTCCCAGGCGACGAGGCTTATGTGTTACTTCCTCACAATAACAATAAATTATTGATATCTTGGAATGGTCCTTACAAAGTCATTGATAAAATTTCCGACGTTGATTACGTCTTAGATATCAAGGGACACAAAAAGATATTTCATATTAACATGCTCAAGCAATTTCATACACGTCCTGAACACTTACAGTCAATTTTTCATGAACTAGATGACAACACAGTATCCACTTGTCATTATTCTAACTTATCTGTCATCCAGGAAGAAGAATCTTCTTTTCCTGAGGTACAGTTACCGTTACCTGTACCAGTAGTTCAACCTACTGAATCTTGGCGGGATGTAACCATCTCTTCAACGGTTACACCGCAACAGCGTCTACAGATTGCTAATCTATTACAATCTTATCCAGATGTGTTGACCGACGTCCCGGGTCGCACATCGGCTATCAGTCATGACATTACTCTCAATGATGATACACCTATTCGTGTACATCCCTATTCTGTTCCTTTACATTTCCTTGCTAAAACTACTAAGGAACTTGAACAGATGTTGTCTCTGGGAATCATTGAGACTAGTAATTCGCCATTCTCTTCTCCATTAGTGATTGTCCGGAAGAAGGACAATAAAATTAGACTATGTGTTGATTATAGAAAATTAAATGCTAAGACTATAGTTGACAGCGAACCACATCCACTTATCGACGACTTACTGCCACGTCTATCCAACGCAACTATATTTAGTAAGATAGACTTAACTAAAGGTTATTGGCAGATACCACTGACCGAAAAGGCTAAGTACTACACCGCATTTTCCACTCCACAAGGTCTATACCAGTGGAATGTGATGCCTTTTGGGCTTGTTAATGCGCCAGCTACCTTCATTCGCCTGATGCGACAAATTTTATCAGGTAGACCAGACGTTATTACATATATTGACGACATATGCTTGTTTAGTTCGTCGTTTGAGGAACATGTTTCGGGACTTAGATATGTTTTTGACACTCTAAGGAATTATCATCTAACTGCTAAACCTACGAAGGTGCAAATCGCGTGTAATGAGATAACCTTTTTGGGACATATCATTGGATCGGGATATATCCGAACGTTACCTAATACAGTCTCCAAAATTCTAAACATAGCAGTTCCTCAGACGAAGAAACAGGTCAGGAGTTTGTTAGGACTTGTTCAATATTACAGTAGATTCATACCAAACTTGTCATCCATCACGGCTGTATTGTCTTCATTGTTAAAAAAAGATATGCCGGTGAAGGTGACATGGACTGGTACATGCAATGAAACTTTCAACAAAATTATAAATTTGTTCTCACATGAACCAATTTTAAGACTTCCCGATGCTTCCAAAAGATTTTTCTTACGAACAGATGCTAGTAACTACGGCATTGGTGCATGCCTGCTCCAGAACCATGATGGCATTCTACACCCCACCTTATATATATCAAGAAAGCTGAAGCCGGCAGAAACAAAGTATTCAACAGTCGACAAGGAACTTTTGTCTGTGATCTGGGCAATAACGAAGCTGGAAAAATTCCTGCTCGGTGCTCCCTTTACCATACAGACGGACCAACGTGCTGTCGCAGCCTTGCGTCGATCTAATCATAAGAGCCAGAAACTTGCCAGATATTCAATCATCCTACAGCCATTCGAGTTCTCCATTGAACATATTCCTGGCACTGAAAATTGTGTGGCAGATGCATTGTCACGTAATCCTATTGACGACGAATAATCAACATTGACACTCTTAACCTATTTTAATCAGCACTACATTGGATTGAACGAAGTATCAACTATAAAGGAACTAACCTTGCCTTTAATTTAAACTGTATAAACACTATATGCATCACAGAATTGAATTAAAAGACAATCAAGGTATATATAGACATTCAAACTTAGTCTAACGTCCATACACGAGATATGAATACTCTTTGAACAATCATGGATTTATGTCTGACGACAAACCGAACTGATGTTCCTGTGTATACTTAATTCTTGGATGCTAGGATAAATGACATTTCTTTCCAACGTAAACGTTTGAACATTTTTGCCTAAAAGAATTCATCAGGATCAAGACTACGGATGGATCATCATATCCTATACTAATTAATTAGTTAACTTAACTTCTTAATTGAATTATTATCAATAAAATGAAATGTGAGAAAAAAATGAAATGAAAGAACAAAAAAAAAGAGAACGAAATACTAAAAGAAGAAATTATGAAAAGAGAAAATAAATCTCACACAAGTATTAGATTAATAATTTTTTTTAATGTACCTATACATTATTTAGTTAGTTAAATTAGATAGTTATTATTCACTAACACTTAACACATACAATTAAGTTAAAACTTATATTCGAATTTCTTTCTATTTCTTCTTACTTAGTTTGTCTTTTCTTCTCTCATGACATCGCGTTACATTAGAACCTTAATAATTTAACTCTTAGTTTAATTAATTAATTTAATTTTAATTAGTCAAATTAATTCCTATATGACATACTAATACGACAGACCTTACTTTAATTTAATTTTCTCATTCACTATTAACATTGGACATTTATTTAGTTGATATAATGATATGTATAATATTGATATATAATGTGATTTATGATTAGATGACTATGACAAATAGTTAGTTGACACGACCGCAACACGGTTCTACTCAGAACATCGTCGGCCATATGTCACAATTGTGTTAAATTTTTTTGAAAAATTGTTAAGTCGGATAGATATTGAAAAAATATCTATCGATTTTTTTTTCCCCGGTGTACAGGGAATTGTTACGGTATATGATATTAACGCCGTCTGCTAAAGGTTACCAGACGTGCAATTGTAAAGGTTAAGACATTTAATATATTGCGATAGATGTTTCAATTACTGAACGCTTCATACACGATCGATTATGACGTGTATAGCGTTGTTTAGGACACAGTCGGTAACTAAGAAACCATACCCTTTTTACATTGACCGTCAAGCTGTTAAGACGCGTCTGACTTTCCTTCCAATGTTGAGCATGGTATTGCCATACAGATATATTTTATGCAAGTACGGACATGGGTCAGTCCATTGCTATTACGAAGATTTGAAATGATTAAAGGTCAGTACGAAAGTGAAAATTAAGGAAGGATGAATTACAGTCCATAGTATTTGATTTTACCAGACTCATAGACTCACTGTCGGCCGTTGGAAAACCCCAACCGCGCGTGCATACAGCTATGACAATCTGCATACAGTAATTTGATTATTGGACAAGGACTGATAGGATATCTACATATCTATGCCATATATTTTCAAGTTATAATATGTACCTTTGTGATCAACATGCATGAATCGTCTTGACGTGTAAACTGTATTAAATATTTGTGGACTCTATGAACCGACTTGTCACATCAATCGTATTCCAAGGTTCAATTATTGTTCAGAATCTTCCACCCCTGCATTCGCGTAATCTTACATAGAAGGCACGATACACGATCACTCAAGAATATCAAGAAGATAAAACAATGGCCAGACATTTATAACTGTTTTATTAATATCACATGGAACATTGTTCAGGGCTAACCAAACCAACCAGGAAGTGCTTACACGGTGTAGTCCAAAAGACATGCACACCATCATTGCAGGCAGACGCTGGACCTGGGTTGACCATGTCCTCAGAAGATACCCTGACACCATCACCGGAACTACTATTCTATGGACCCCAGAAGGATGGCGAAAGAGAGGCAGACCAAAGACAACCTGGCGGAGAACTGTGGAGGCCGAAATGCAAAGCGTGAACTTGAGCTGGGGCCCTGTAAGCAGTTTGGCCACCGACCGAGCAAAGTGGAGATTGGTTGTTGCTGCCATACAAGACGTCACTAGGTGTGATGGCCACTGACTGCTTTGTCAGTCAGGGGCTATGGATGGAAGAAGAAGATGAAGAAGACACCAGTAAAACAGGAGGTTATGAGAAGACGTTGGCGTTTGATAGGGCACACATTAAGAATACATGCTGACTGCATTACAAGGCAGTATTTATTCTGGAACCCCAGTGTAATACAAATAGGAGACCCAAAAACACGGAGAAGAGAGCTGCGGACAGACATGATAGGATTAACGAAGACATAGAAAGACCTTGAACCTTTGGCGATCGACAGGAAGGCGTGTCTTTTTTTGTGTTTGCTGAGGGTCTGAGGTTTACCGGGAACTTAAAGATATTGATAATTATAGTGATGATTATATTGATGATTATATTGATGATTATATTGATGATTACAGTGGTGATTATATTGATGAGTATAGTGATGATTATATGGATGATTATAGTGACGATTATAGTAAAGATTATATTGATGATTATAGTGATGATTTTAGTGATGATTATAGTGATGATTATAGTGATGATAATATTGATGAGTATAGTGATGATTATAGTGACGATTATAGTGATGATTAAAGTGATGATTATATTGATGAGTATAGTGATGATTATAGTGATGAGTATAGTGATGATTATAGTGATGAGTATATTGTTGATAATGATAATAATGATATTTGTGCGTATATGTGTGTGTTTACTTCAGATAGATAAAACATTAAATCCGATCGCTACAAAACTGCGTAATACAGTAGCTTCGATCCTGCCCCGGTCCCCCTCTCAAAAAAAAAAAAAAAAAAGCAGCTTCGACCCTGCCCAATTCTGTCTTCAGTAATACAGACATTATCGAGGTTGAGTTAACGATTACTCGTTCATTCAAGTATTGACAAGTTCATTGTACCGTGTCCACATATTATATTACGGTCCTTTTTGTTCTGTCCCAGTAAACGGGAAATCCCGAAGTTGTCAGTGTGTGCTAATCGGGCAAGTGCATCGCATCCACACACACACCCTACCTTTCGGCTCAAGTGTTACCACAATAAAGAACAGAAGAAAAAAAAACGGCGTAGGGCGTAACTGAATAGCAACCTTTCCGTTGCAAGGGTCCATTCACTTTGTCACTTTACGGTTTATTTAGTGATAGGAAGAAATGGTTGACTAGAAGGGAAAGATATCGAGTGGAAATTGCATGGTTGCGTACCGCATCCATGTTCCGTGCTTGCCTGTTTGTGTGCATTATTGTAGAAATCACATTTTGTATTATTGTTTTTTTTAAAGTAGACAGTTTTCGGAAGTCAGTTTCACACACGTGACTGGACAATCTATATGGATCAGGTAGGACTCGCTAGAAAACGTCTGAACCCCTTTTCAGCTTAATGGTTGTAACTTTTTTAATACGACTGAATGAAGTCATCATATTTTGAACTCAGGAAGGCCAGGTTGGGAGATAGGGAGAAATTATGTTCAGCCACTGATTAAAGTCGCAGAAAACAGGACCACAAGAATACAGTCCAACACAAAGAGGTTTATGATGTGGCGTCTATCTGGCCATTAACATTAACAAGCACCGTAAACAAGTTTAGCAATCAACATTAATAGTTGAAAAAATATATATAGTAAATTGTGAACGATATGAAGAAATCAATCAATCAATACCCTCTAGCTCCCCAAGGAGCATAGGCCTTCAACAAACCCATGCCATGTCCTCCTGTCACGTGCCATCAACTCAAGCTCTTTTCGTGTCTTCCTCTTCATTTTCACGTCTGTCTCCAATTCTCTTCTCCACGTGTTTTTGGTTCTACCTATGCCTCTCTTACACTGGGGGTTCCATAACAATGACTGCTTTGTAATGCTATTTATGATATGAAGCATAACTGATTAATGATAACTGGCCATTGTCGTAGATTTTAACAGATAGGTAATAGATGTTTATAGTCCTGTCTGAGCAGAGGTGATAGTGATAACTATGTGAGAGTAAGGTGGAAGAAATAGTTGTTTTCTTTCACGAGGTGGTCGTGTAAGAGAAAGGACAGTCTCTGGGTTGAGTAATTTCTCTAATCCAGCCTATCTGGACGACTAAAGTTAAATCAGACGCACTTTCTCTCCTTGTACAAAATACAAGTTACACTGCACCCACATGCACACAATTCTGTGACAAATACGCACAAACGTGAAAACAAACTATGGATAACATATATGGACAGGGGTTGACCAACACAATAACTTAAGGTTTATTAAGTTTATTTATCACTAGAACTTTACAACATAAATCATATACATCAATAGATCATGGTTTACAGACAAAATGAAAATTAATCAAATAGGTTTTCCCCTCTGGTAAAGGAAAAGAAAAGAAGATCCCAACAGAGGTTAATTAACCCGAAAGATCAAAAGTTAACAATAAGGTATGGAATAGTCATTAAAGAAACAAAGAACAAGTTCCTAATTAATGTATAAATACTCAGGTTAACGAGAACAAAAGAAAAGATTTGTATGATAGGGGTAACCACAGAAAATTATGTTACTCTCTTACAGTTCATTCAATCCTTCATACTTGTGGCCACATTCATATTCGCTTACCCAGTAGTTGTCGCAGGCATTCCGTGGAAATAAACACTAATAAGTAATATTGCTACTCAGTGTAATATTACGTTTTGCCAAATCCAGCCCCAGACTCGCCGTAGTTGCGGACTGCAAATTGCACGGGAGTCGCTGGAGTTGGTGATTTAATTTTTCCTGGATAAAATACGGTATCTCTGCCTTCAGTTGGTTGGAGTAAGTTTCATACGTGGTGATTGCGGACATAGGATAAATAATACATATATATTCTGGGTTGTCTAGTCTCTGGTTGCTGAGACCCTATGTTAAGTTACACAAATGTTGCTGACAATATATGTTGCCACACAGCTGGCTGATGAGATTGATATAACTGAAATCTGGTTATAGATCTAGTCAAGTTAATATTATAATTTAATGGTTCTATTCTGGTTTCTCTCATAAAAAATGAGGACAAAGAGACTGCACAGGTCACAGCAAGAAGCTCATCAATATTAAATACCCCTGGATGCTTATAGATTATAAGACTCTAAGAACGTAAGTTCATATGGCCATAAGACCGTTAGACCGCTAGTTCGCAGGTTTTGACCAGCCTATATTTTAGGAAAGAAATATAAACATTTAACCATAATAACAATAATAGATCTAACACGCGTTAAGGTAGGACCTCTTCACCATTCCGTTATAAATTAGATTGAAAACACAAATGTCTAGCTTATCCAATCGTTTTTAACGCGTGATGTGAACACTAGTCATTTACAAAATTACATAAAATGGATAGAAGTAAATAATATATACTTTCAGTAGACAGTTATTTAATGTATGTACTAGTCAATTTAAAACATCTCTTACTGGGAAATAGCGAGTAACTAAATGTACTTTACAGCTGGAAAAATTTGCTATAAGTTATTTAATTATGCTATTCATTTAACATAGAATATCCCAGTGAAATATAAATGAAAACTTTAAACACACCAAATCACTTAAAGGCTAGTATATAAATTACCGCAACAGAAAAATGAAACCCCCCCCACGAATACTAATAATTCGCTCTTGTACGAGAAATCTTAGGATAACGAGCTAGTGAATTCAGAAAAATATGAGAGCAACTGATAAAGACTATAGGAGAGACAAGGTATATATTCATAGATTCCGTTCTTTTCGCTTCTTAATGCGAAAGGTCACACCTGCGTCCAGGGCCGGGCGAATTTGCCGTTCAATTCCTGAATCAAAGGTTATTTCTTCACCTCTGCCGATCGATTATCTCTAGCTTGTCTTTGCTTATCTCCGCCTTGCCGAATATCAGCTACGTAATTTAATTCCCCCTGAACATGTAACAATTCCAGGTACGTCTCAGACTGATCGCCCCTTGATTCTTCAAAGAAACTGTTAACGCCTGGCCTCTTGTTAACGCCTGACCTGCGTGTTTCCCTGATCAAAGAACGATTTCACCATATGCGCACTACGCTCTGTTCCACCGTGTTTAATTGCCAAACGGCTCACGTGTTAAGTGAATCAGACGTTCGTGTAGCAAAAAAATATAAACTTCATTTGCGGGGAGGGGGGGGGGGGGCAAAAGTGGACGATCACTGCTGCGACTATTTTCATATGTGACAGCCATCCAATTTTGTTTTATTCAAATAGAATGTATTGAAAATTATTTTTGATGCATTTGGTAAGAATAATAAAAATGTATCAATTTGTTGCTGTTGTTGTTTCACTAGAGCTCCTGAGCTTCTCGCTCAGTTGCAGCCAATACCAAGTTGAAGACTCCTTGGTATTATCTACACTGTAGATCTAGGCTTTTCCTGTGGCTCTTCTGCCATTCCGAAACATGTTGAGTTGAAGTCATGGGCTCCAGTTTCTCCAGCTTGGCTTGCATTTAAAGGATCGTCACATCTGGTCCCAAGCTAGGAGTAAGAAGCGTGTAACATACTGTGCATTCACCGTCATCCAATGGGACTCTCCAACAATGCAGAGCTAAAGTACTGTTCTCTGGCTCTGGGCTCTCCCAAGGAATTGTCACGCCCTGCATAGAGCCACTTCTTAGCTAGTCCTGTCTATCACTGGTTCTACAGTGAGATCCTCCTGTATGCGGTCAACCAGGTTAAAGCCAAAGATTTACATCTGGGGCTCAAGTGACTTCTTCAAGCTTATTGCACAATGCTGGGTTCACAACAAGTTTCACCACAGGGAGAATCCCTGGAAGTGTGTGGATGATCTCAAGAGTCAATGAGGGTGTAATTAGCCTCACAAACAGAGGTTCACGTCCACATATGTATATTGTAGCATTGTGCATAGATGGTGGTCATATAAGGATGACTCCAGGTATGCCTCCATGCATAAGTGTATCAATAAAACATTTATTTTTAAACTTGTTTCAATATTTTAAGTCATAACTGAATATTAGATTTCAGAACGGTTAGTTAAATTTATCTTTGAATAAAATGTACTTTGAAAAGTGTAAATACCTAATGTAAAGCATGTAAGAAAACTGGTCATTGCTAAAGCTGTATTCAAAACTAAAGACTCGCCTCGTTATTTAAAGAAGTACATTGATTTAAATGTCACGTCATCGTTCACCAAACGACGCCCATTCCTTCAAATACGAAACACAGTCTATTTTAGCATTATAAAAAGTGTGGTTACATACTCAATTAATTGATATTTCAACATAAAATGATATAACAAATAAAAACATTATTTAAAGTTCACATATCATGTTTTAAAAAAGCACATTTGAACCCATTCCGTCATTATTCAGTCGCTGTTCGAGCTCTATTTGCTTGCTTCTTGTAGTCAATCGATGAGGTTTCTCTTGTCACAGTCCAACAGTAATCAGCAAGCATTGAAGGGCTCTAATTGCCTTGATACCTTGTCTCCATAGCAGCAATGTCCTGGTGAAATCGTTCATCATGCTCAATACTGACCGCTCCACAGTTTGACGTAAAGACATCCAGATGAGAATCCAGAAAATGAATTTTCAAAGACATGTTGCAGCCAAGACTCTTACTCTTCAGAGGGAGATTTTCTACAATTTCATTGTAATTATCAGATCTGTTGTTTCCAAGAAAATTGTCCACCACTGACTTAAATGATAGCCATGCTGCTTTTTCCTTGCCATGCAACACGCAAAGAAAGTCGTCATCATGAAGTTTTCGAATTTGCGGACCAACAAATACTCCCTCTCTTATTTTAGCTTCACTCAGTCTTGGAAATTTTCTGATGAGGTATTTGAAAGCCTCATCTGTTTTCTCCATTGCCTTGACAAAGATTTTCATGAGACCCAGCTTAATGTGCAAGGGTGGCAACAAAATCTTGCTGGTGTCGACAAGTGCTGGGTTCTCAACGTTCTTACTGCCAGGCTGCAATGGCTGCCTGATTGGCCAATGTCTTCTGATGTAATGGTCACTTCGTGCACGGCTATCCCACTCACAGAGAAAGCAACAGTACTTGGTGTATCCACTCTGTAGTCCAAGCAAAAGAGCGACCAATTTTAAGTCACCGCAAAGTGACCAATGCTGATGATCGTAGTTTATACACTTCAAAAGCTGCTTAATGTTTTCATAAGTTTCTTTCATATGAACTGCGTGACCAACTGGAATTGACGGTAACACATTACCATTATTCAATAAAACAGCTTTAAGACTCGTCTTGGATGAATCAATGAAAAGCCTCCACTCTTCCGGTATGTATTTGATTTTGAGGGCTGCCATTAAACCAGAAATGTTGTGGCACGCAGAAAAGTCACCCTCTTTGAAAAAGAATGTAATAAGCGGCTTCTGGTGGTTCCTATACACAGAAATTGTAACATCTTCTGCCAGGAGATTCCACTGTTGCAATTTAGAACCCAAAAGCTCAGCCTTGTTCTTCGGTAAATTCAGATCTCTTACAAGATCATTCAGTTCACCTTGGGTTATTAAGTGTGGTTTAGTGGATGTAGTTTGCTCAAAATCTGGATCGCTTGAGGTTGATGGTTCAGGCCCACCAATGTCCTCTTCTTCATCAGTGGAAGCAGCTGAAAATGATTCTGGCACTTTGGGAACTGGTAGGTCATCGCCATGTGGTACCGGACGTATTGCAGAGGGGATGTTTGGATACTCCAGAGTCCATTTTTTCTTTTTTGATATGCCTTTCTCAATTGGAGGGACCATGCAAAAGTAACAGTTGTTGAGATGATCAGTGGGCTCTTTCCAAATCATTGGGACTGCAAAAGGCATAGCTTGCCTTTTGCCAGTCAACCACAGTTTAAGATGTGCTGCACATGTATTGCAGCATATATGTGGCGCCCAGCTCTTATCTTGATCTCCTATTCTGCGGCCAAAATACAAACTGTACGCCTTCTTAATCACTTTAGTTATATTTCGTTTTTGTGATAGAAATGTCATCTGACCACATATATAACAGAAATTATTAGCACTGTTCACACATGTCCTAGGCATTTCTAACTATGATACTTTTGATAAGGACAAATGCACTAACTAATGGCAAAATTTTATCAGAGATAAGATATTTAAACACAAAGGTGATGTAATCAAGGTAGGATTGCATCATCAACTTCTAGTTACATTTTTATTGGTCAGAAGAAAAAATTATGCAATCGCTAACAACAGTTGCGTCATATATATAAATTGACCGTAATTAAATAAACTAGTAGCATATATCTTGAAAACTAGAGCTAATCAACATTTTTTAATGTCATTTTCGTTTTCAGCACACCAAAATTAGTTAAGATCAGTTATTTTCATTTCTGGTACATTTTGGTTGTTGACTAGTGTTATAAAAGCTTTACTTTAGTGGAGTTATTTCTCCCTTACTTACATGATTTTAGTTATTACATAGAATCGGCTAGGTCAAGGCCAATGAAAATTTGTTATATTAAAATTTCCCAAGGAAGGTAGCTGCTTGCAGGGTTTCAGTTCTCTACGATGAGTAGGGCATAAATACATTAAGCGTCAAAAATATATAGCTCATCTGATCTCTAATAAAACTGGTTAGAAACAAAACTCAAGAACCAAACCACTAGTATTCTATCTTTTACAATGTTGGGATTTTACTTTGTTTTATAGCATTTTTTAATATTTTTTTTATTGTTTTAAAAATAATATTTAAATGTATGTGTAGGATAAATGAATTCAGTATGGGGGACGAGAGAAAGGATGGGCAGAATGTTAGACGGGCCTGCTTGCCCAATTCTAAACCCTTTGAAGATAAAGTTCGTTCGTTCGTTCTACCTGATTCTGCTCTTGAGTTAGGGAGGGCAAAGAAAAACACACGAAGTCCCTACTCATTCAGTAGAAGATTTTTCAAATATTTCATGAGCTCTGATTCTATGCCACCCTAATGTGATTATCCTCGAATTATTGTCTGATTTACTGTATGGGTGTTTTAGATTTGTTTGTTTGTTTGTTGTTTTAGTTTTTGTTTGTTTGCTTTTGTTGTTGTTGTTTTTTTTTCATTACGTTCTTGTTTTTGTTTTTTTACAAACATACTTAATTTTGATTATGATTAGATGTTGTAAATGTATGATGTAATATTGCTTTTATAATGTTGCGTGCATTTAAATTAATGATTTAAGTAACATGTGGGAATGAAATGATATAGTATGCAAGATTAGTAACAGTAGAAGGGCAGAATGTTAGAAGGCCTGCGCGAACAATTCTTAACCCTTTTAAAATAAAGTTCGTTCATTCGTTCGTTCAATCTGACTATTTTTTGGGTTATATTATCCTTAAAACTGTGCGATTATTCAGTAGATATCGGCTAACGCTAATGTACAGGTTATAACTGTCACTCGGCCAAATGAATTAAGTTCACTTAACCACAGTGGATTTTTTCATGGCAGGATTGTTTTATATAAAACACCTTAACACACCTCTGGTCTCCGAGAATGTGCAACCTGCATAATAAAATAACACGTAATATAGTTGATTCACGTAAAAACACACGTAGTAAAACAAAACTGCCACAGAAACCCAGACTGCAAGAGCACGTGATTGCTCTGGTACAGGCATGCAAGGGGGTCTACGTCAGTTATTGTTTCATGTTTCCATGGCAAGGCTGCTTATTTAGAGGACCTTAAACATCATTCTATAAAATAATGAGTATTTTATGCAACAATTCTTTGTCATTGGAAGTAAGAAAGAGAGTTCTTCATTGTTGTATAGAACCAATCCTGACATATGGGAGTGAGTCTTGGCCAATTAGTAAACAAATAGGGAAGGCACTAGAGACAACAGAGATGTGGTTTTACAGAAGAATGTTAAAAATACCATAGACAGCCAAAAAGAGTTATGAGGATGTCCTGTTAGAGGCCAATGCTCAAAGAAAACCTATTTCTCAAGCTAGAACAAGCAATCCACCTTTTTGGGCATGTTATGAGAAGAGGAAAGCTGGAATATATCGTAACAACAGGTAAGATTGAAGGAAAAAGAGATAGGGGAAGACAAAGAGAGCAAATATTGGATAGTGTGACATCGTGGCATGGAAAGAAGTCAACAGCAGAATTGATAAATTGTACTGGAAACAGGAAGCTGTGGAGAGACTTGATCTCCTAACCCACTAGGCATGGTACTTGAAGAAGAAGACGAAGAAGAAGAAGAAGAAAAAGAAGAAGAAACACACCTGTCACCCAAGGGTGTGGCGACTGAACAAGGAAATAACACTGTCGTAAGTTGATATTGGTGCAACTACAACAGTAGATGTCGCTGCGGATGGCCTATGGAATTTATCAAGAAGGGATCCCGTTACACGCCCATTGGAGATAAGGACAAGAAGAATAGAATGCGAATGCTCTCCACTAGATAGCGTTTTATAGTAAATTATGGAAACTGTTCTATTTCCCCACGACCTTAGCTTCTGTCCCTAGATCTCGAGAAAGAAAAAGCCCCCAATCTCATCTAAGTGTAGAATTTTACCTACGGTATATGTAACTATTTAACATCAACAGCACGAATGGTACATTAACGAACTAGATAATGATCAAACGGTTATTGAGTTTAATAATTAAATAGTTAAACATATATCGTTAGCAGATAAATAAAAAGTGATGATGGTGAAAGACAATTCACACACACACACACATACACAAACACACAGATGAGATATAAATAATGTGGTTAGTTAACTATGAGAATGAAACGATGTGAAGAGTGAAGTAATGATGTGTTATATTGAGTGTTATCACACTGATGTGCAATATACACTGTCTATGTGTCTCTGAATGCTCCTCAACTGTATCACGATACACAGATATGTATAGACTGTCCAATTTATGTGTATAGCATGTTGTGTGTGTTATCGCCAAGACGAGGACGTACTGATGAAAATTGATGTTGTAATGAGAACTTTGACGATGCACAGTCCTTCAATATTAAGCAATATCTCTGTAGCGTTGACAAACCGTTGACAGTTGCCTTGGGAAAATGTCTGCTGCCTAATCTCTGAAAGGTACTGGCTAGACTGGAGATCTTCACGAAATGATTTCGGTATGTAGACTCATCTACTTGAGTATGTACTCTTGATTAATAAAATATGCTTTGGAGTGAGTTGAACATGTTAGCTGCATATGCCACTCAACTTGTAAATATGACATCTTGATTCATAAAACATGCTTTGGAGTGAGTTGAACTTGCTAGTTGTATATACCACTCAACTTGTAAATATGACATCTTGATTCATATGCTTTGGAGTGCGTTGAACTTGATATAATTATGAGAATCCGCTTGGGAGTATGTACTCTTGACTCAAGGAATAAATGAGTGAGTTGAACTTGATGTGAATATGAGAATCAACTTCTGAGCACTTGATAAAAGGTGAATACAATGTTGCGCGACCATCGTTGAAATCGTGGGACGTGGTTTCATTGGGTAGAGCTGCGAATATACTTGATTCAGAGCGTCTG
This sequence comes from Oreohelix idahoensis, assembly GCA_024509875.1. NCBI lineage: Eukaryota > Metazoa > Mollusca > Gastropoda > Stylommatophora > Oreohelicidae > Oreohelix > Oreohelix idahoensis. The sequence continues at coordinate 51,417 of JAMPIV010009989.1, read as the reverse complement.
TTCATTGCCACATCTTGTAATAAACCTACTAAGAAGCAGTACGTTGAGCACCAGTGTATATTTTATATAAAATAAAGCCTGGAACACCGGCAGATCGGAGTTGTGCTATATCCATTGCCAGTCAACGAAACTGTTTATTATTCTATGAATTGTGGTAAGCTTGAAATATTCAGTATCTTTTAATGAAAATTGAATGTAAATTGTTAACTTATGCCTGTATATATATGTGTAGTTCAGTGGCAAACAGGAGATAAAGCCTATAATGCTCCAGCCTGAACAGAGGGTGTCGGAGGAAAGTAAAACGGCATGGAATGGCCAAATAGTACACTGACACCTAGATTATTGATTAGACAGAAATAATGCTGGAATTGCAGAGGCGTAGTAACCATTAGGGAGGGAAATACTGGTATAAAGTATTTCAGATGAAGCTGACAGTTGGCCTAACGCTCTGAACTCAATGTTTGTGATGTATTGTGCTCAGTGTAGAACTAGAGTATCAATTAGTTATGAAGTAGAAGGTACATCCTTCTTGTTTTCAGGGACTGTGGTCTTAACGTTATTGAGCAGCACCTGGTCAGAGCTTTGCTGAATCCAGAGTCGGACAGCATACTCCTTGGTCCATTTAGCTATCAGTGAGGTGTCTCCAGAGCCCAGGGGAGAAATCGAGCAGAGGAGTCTTTTCCTGCCGCCATCACGCAAGATAAGCTGATGTGGCCAGCTGAGCTCAACATTATGTACCCCCATCTTAAAATGACAGTGTAAAATATAATTAAGAGGGGAATTTAATTGTTTTAATATCAGGAACTGAGAACATCTCCAATACTAGTTCCAATAAAGACAAACTATTGAAGTCATGATGACAAATACCAACAGAGCTTGAACAAAACAAAACCAGTATTACCTCATATTACTACTACACCACTGACACACATAGGATACTTTTAATAATATATGTCACTACAATATTCATATTGATAAATTCTGTACATATAACTTGTAATTAAAATTGATTGTGATTCCTGGTTCCCTTTGTATTTGAATCAGGACACATATACCTTCATGACAGCACTGAATACATATTGTTATTTGAAAAGTTATCATTGACTCCTTTAAGATATCCTCGTAGAGTGTTTTATGTATGTGAGTGTCACAGTGTTGTCAAGTGTAGTGGAATAAATTAAATTGTTTATCTGTCTGTTGTTGTTTTGACTTACACTTCATCATACACATACCCTAGACATATAACGTAGTCATCACACTATTCCAGAATAATTCTGACTGAGGTATACATATGTGGCAGCAAGTAAGGTTATATATAATACACTATCTTATTAGATATATATATATACCTTCACAGCTGATCTCAGTCAGTACACTAAGTCCCCTATAAATATTTATAACATCCCACTTCACCACACTGTCCAATTTATGTGTATAGTATGTTGTGTGGGTTATCGACAAGACGAGGACGTACTGATGAAAATTGATGTTGTAATGAGAACTTTGACGATGCACAGTCCTTCAATATTAGGCAATATCTCTGTAGCGTTGACAAACCGTTGACAGTTGCCTTGGGAAAATGTCTGCTGCCTAATCTCTGAAAGGTACTGGCTAGACTGGAGATCTTCACGAAATGATTTCGGTATGTAGACTCATCTACTTGAGTATGTACTCTTGATTAATAAAATATGCTTTGGAGTGAGTTTAACATGTTAGCTGTATATGCCACTCAACTTGTAAATATGACATCTTGATTCATAAAACATGCTTTGGAGTGAGTTGAACATGCTAGCTGTATATACCACTCAACTTGTAAATATGACATCTTGATTCATATGCTTTGGAGTGCGTTGAATTTGATATAATTATGAGAATCCGCTTGGGAGTATGTACTCTTGATTCAAGGAATAAATGAGTGAGTTGAACTTGATGTGAATATGAGAATCAACTTCATTACATTTGATTGTGATTCCTGGTAATTGAATCAGGATATCTATTATTGACAGGAATTAATACATATTTTTAAAAGTTACCCTTGACTTATTAAGATAGTCTTATAGAGTGTTATATGTATGTGAGTGTCACAGTGTTGTAAAGTATTGTGAATTAAATTAAATTGTTTATCTGTCTGTTAGTTGTTGTGAACATACACTTCATCATTATCATAACCCTAGACATTCAACGTGGTCATCACAATATTCCAGAATAAGTCTGACTGAGGTCTAAATGTGGTAGCAAGTAAGGTTATCTGTAATACACCACACTTATTAGATACAGATACCTTCACAGCTGATCTCAGTCAGTACACTAAGTCCCCTATAAATATTTATAACATCCCACTTTACCACAGACAACCCGGTGTTTTTGGATTCGCCGGTAATAAAAACTCACACGTCTTCTCCTGTCACAAATCCTGCTGTCCATTGCCACTTTCCGTGTATTTCCTGTTTTATTCTCTTGCATGCGGCGATCCTTTAATCTCTCGTTTTATTATGCCGTGCTCTGTTTTCCCACCTGGCAACAATCATTCATGTGTGCATCCCGAGTCCATTGTCGCCTGAGTCAATTGTCGCGCCGGCTAATGTATTGCGAGGCTGTGACCATCGTTTGTTTAAACAGCGGCTTAGCCATGAAAAGACTACCATATTGTGTCAGCCAGGCGTCTTCTAAAATAATCAATATTCCAAGGTGGCGTGTCTGGCGATATTTACACGGGGACTTAGATATCAAAGAAGTTGTCTATGACCAAGCTGGTGTTCCACAAGATTTCTAACGAGGAAATGTGGGGTTCCAAAAGATAAGTCAAAGGCGGGTATGATTAAAAGATTACTTGAACAACGACGAAAGAGCAAAATGTGAGTGAAAATGAAATAAAAAAGATGTGAAAGATGTTGGAAAAGAAAGAGAGTGATAAAGATAGACCTACTATACGACAAAAACATAATACCTTGTACATTGTATTCATGTATCACCTCATCAAATAAAAATAATTACTACAGAACCCACAGCTGCAAGAGCACATAATTGCTTTGGTACTGGCTTCACGCAAAGGGGTCAGCCTAAATGGTGGTTCCATGCACCATAGGGAGCAAACAAGGGCAAAAATGATGAAGAATGGTATTTGATTTACCGTAAATATAAAATTCTTCGACGATTTAATACTTTAAAATGTCCAGATAAAACCTCCAGGAAGATTAGGGGAACTACAATAAGACGTGGAGTACGATGGATTGATATGAAGAAAGCATTTTGTGCTTGTCGTGCACTCTCCCTTCGGCAGGCTAGCTAGGTGTTGGCCGCCTTTAGAGAAGTACTCAGCTTTTATATTTATTTTTATTTAGATTCTTATGTGTCCTATTTAGACCTTACTTTTTTTCCTTTCCCTGACAAAGGCCTTGTGGTTGCAACTTTTCCTATTTTCTTTGTCTCGTGTCCTCGTAAGACGAATCACCTTTTTTGATTTTTTTTTCTATATCCATCCAGATTGTGTTGTTGTTGGTCTTTAACCAGGGCTGCTGGGATTCTGTCTCTTTAGCAGCCCATACCAAGTTGAAGACTCCATGGTACTATCTACATTGTAGATCTAGGCTTTTCCTGTGGCTTTTCTGCCATTCCGAAACGTTTTGAGTTGAAGTCATTAGCTCCAGTTGCTCCAGATTGGCTTGCATTTAAAGGATTGTCACATCTGGTCCCAAGCTAGGAGTACGAAGTGTGTGGCATATTGTGCATTCCCCGCCATCCAAGGGGGCTCTCCAACTATGCAGTGCTAAAATGCTGCACTCTGGCTCTGAGCTGTCCCAAGGAATTGTCACGTCCTGCACAGAGCCACTTCTCAGTTTCCCTTACCTATCACTGGCTCTACAGTGAGGTCCTTCTGCATGCAGTCAACCAAGTCAAAGAAAAAGAATTACGCCTGGGGCTCACGTGAATTCTCAAAGCTTAGTGTGCAATTCTGGGTTCTGAACAAGTTTCACCACAGGGAGAATCCCTGGAAGTGTGTGGATGATTTCAAGAGTCAATGATGATGTAATTAGCCTCACAGAGGTTTATTTCCACGTACGTATATTGTTGCATTGTGCATAGCAGGTGGTAGTATACGGATGACTCCAAATATGCCTTCATGCATAAAATGTCCAGATAAAACCTCCAGGAAGATGAGGGGAAGTACAGTAAGACGTGGAGTACGATGGGTGGATATGAAGAAAGGATTTTCTGCTTGTGGTGGACTCTCATTTCAGGAGGTTTGTTAGGTTTCAGCCGCCTTCAGGGAAATACTCAGTTTTTAATATTTATTTAGATTCTTATGTGTCCTATGTAGCCTTTACTTTCTTTCCTTTCCCAGACGAAGGCTTTGTGGCCAGAACGTTGGCTAGTTTGTTTGTCTTTGTCCTCGTAAGAAGGATCACCTTTTTTTTCAAATTTCTTTTTTTATACCCATTCAGATAAAACCTCACAGCTTTCCTGTTGTGTAACATTCTTTCAAGATCTCTACATATCTTCATCATTCATTTTAAATCTGACTCTAGTTCCCTTTGCAGTGTCTTTTTTTTTTTACCTCTCCCTCTCGTACCCTGTGGTTTCTGAACATGAACTGCCTTGTAATGCTATTTTCGTTATTAATCACACGATTTCAATGAAAATGCGCATACACTGTGATAATCTTCTTCTTCAAGTACCATGCCTAGTGGCGTAGGATATCATATCTCTCCACAACTTCCTGTCACCAGTATAATTTATCAATTCTGCTGTTGATTTCTTTCTATGTCACGGAGTCAAGCTGTCTAGTATATGTTCTCTTTGTCTTCCCCTATCTCTTTTTCCTTGAACCTTACCTGTTGTTACGATATATTCCAGCTTTCTTCTTCTCATAACATGCCCCAAAAAAGTGGATTGCTTCTTTCTAACTTTCCTTCTATTGGCCTCTTTCATGGCATTCTCGTTACTCTTTTTGGCTGTCCATGGTATTTTTAACACTCTTCTGTAACACCACATCTCTGTGGCCTCTAATGCCTTCCCTACATGTTTACTAATTGTCCATGACTCACTCCCATATGTCAGGATTGGTTCTAAATAACACTGAAGAAGTATCTTTCTTACTTCCACTGACAAAGAACTGTTACATAAAATACTCTTCATTTTATAGAAGATATATTGTTTTTGCCTGATCAATTCTGCTGTTCACTTCTGAGAAGCATCTTCCATCCGTTGTTATTAATGTGTCCAGGTATTTGCATCTATTGACCTGTTTTAAAACTGTACCATTTACTTTGATATTGCATTCTGGGGAAGCCCTTTTCTTTGAGAAGACCATTACTTCTTTCTTTTTTAAGACTGAGTCCTTTATTTTCACTTCCTGTCACTATTGTACCACCTTTTCACTTTTTGCTATTAAGAGTGTATCATCAGCGTATCTCAAGTTGTGAATTGTGACAATAGGAAAGATTTAAAAAGAAAAATCTAGAGGAAGGCGTAAAGGGAAGATACGGGACTGTCTGACATCGTGGCACGGACAGGATATCAACAACAGAACTGATTAAAAAAAAAACCTTTTTCATATCGTTTAGATAAATTTGATTAAGTTGAAACTATGTTTATGTCACGGAATTGCCTCACCCTGCTTTGCAGTAGTGGTCCAAAATTGGCAAAAACTAAGTATCTAATATGTGCCTTCAAAGGTGTCTACCTTCGCACAAGATTACTCTTGGCAGAGTTGTAGATAGAAGGATAATGATGCTGTATTGGCAGGGCAATTGTTAACTTATATAGGTCCGCCGCCTTTTATGAAGAATTAAGCAATTGTTAATTTCAGCTCGTTCAAGCCACATCCCTGATTTACTCAGTGGAATTCTTATTATTATTTAGTAGCTCTGATTGCGTGTTTTTAGTAAATTGACTGAGACAAACATGCAGTACATTCAAAATGATTAAATCGACGTTAAATTTGTATATTTACACATAACAGATTTAATAGTCATTTAGGTTTTAACAAGGTTTTAAAGAAATGAATAATTATTTATAAAAAAAAGTTTATCATCACTGTTGTGATGGGGTAGAAATGTGTAAAGGAGGTCACTTGGCTGCTTTTATGTGGTACTTAGCTGCCAGTGACGGTTATGCTCCTTCTGATGAGTTGGGTCCTTGTAGACTGATCACGCTCGTCGCTGGTCATGGTTGTAGGGCGCAGCACGTTCCCAGAAATGTCAGGGAGTGTCTACGAAGTTGATCCCTCGTCTTTAAGCTCAGGCCACTTTTCCCTTCTTGTTCCAGAGATAGTACCCTCAACTGGTACCACCAACAAGCCAATCTTAGCTCACAGACTGCTTGCTCAGAGAAGTAGGTTTAAGGCACTGGCAGATGCAATTGTGTCACGTGTCTTGGGGGTCATTATGTTTAGCACTAAACTTCCACTATGACTCCGTGTTTCAGTTTCTTCAGATGCCGGTCTTCTTTATTAAAATGGTTTCCTGGGCTCTTTAAGTTCTTCAAGATGTTCCACAAAGTCCAGTCTGATAAAAGGAATTCTGAATTCTAACTTCTGGCAGTCTGGTTTCGTCTTGGCAAGCAATCCTTACAGTAAATGTTCACAGTGTCTTAAAACTGTAAAAAAGGTCAGGTTATATGGCCCTTCTTCCCAGGCATTTGTTTTGTTACGATGCTAAGAAAGCTTCAATCGTTTCAAACATGCGAGCTTTGTGGGGTAATTTCAAATATTTCCAAGTAGGACATTTTCTGCGCGTAGTGCAGAGGTCACCTCTCCCATACATGGCAATAAAACATCCGATGCCTTGTATGCAAACTCACAAACACATCTGTAAACTCATTCAACAATCTTTGTCAGATGTAACATCTTACTTTCCTGCTTTGCCCCAAGGTGTGCAGGAAACGATTATGTCATTCCTGTGCGCTGACAAATACGTTATCTCCCCGAGGTGCTATCAAAATTTCAGCGCACCCTGGCCTTATCAGCGATTAAGCAAATACGCTGAGCGATTCTGATGCTACTCTGTAGCCTGATGTCGGCCACACCCGAGATTAACCGACATGGATGTCGGTTAATATTGCGTCACCTGTCTACTATCTCAGCAGGGATGGTTAGGTAAACAGACAAAACGAATTATCACCGAAGGAGTGAAAAATGTTGAAAATACAAAATATCTGCTACATAGCAGAGAAAGAAGAAGGTGGCGACCCGGAAATTCCAGGTAATCATTCCTCACTTCATTTAAAAATGATTACTGCCGTAGTGGAGCAGAGATCGAGAAGCGGTCGCCCCAATCCATCTTGTCACAGTTTATAGAGCGTCCGAGTGACAGAGTGGTTAGAGCGCTGGCCCCTTGCAGCGAAGATGCCGGGTTCAATTCACAGTTTCGACACGCTAGTCTACCCAGCTGTAAATGAGTACCTGGCTTTGCACTTCAGTTCTTCTTCAAGTACCATGCCTACTGCCGTATAAGATCATGTCTCTCCACAACTTCCTGTCTCCAGTACCATTTATCAATTCTACCGTTGACTTCTTTCCATGCCACGATGTCAAACTGTCCAGTATTTGCTCTCTTTGTCGTCCTCTTTATCTTGTTTCCTTCAACCTTACCTGTTGTTACGATGTATTTCAGCTTTCCTCTTCTCATAACATGCCCCAAAAAAGTTGATTGCTTCTGTCTAACTTGTGAAATAAGTTTCCTTTGCGCATTGGCCTCTCTCAGGACATCCTTATTACTCTTTTTGACTGTCCATGGTATTTTTAACATTCTTCTGTACAACCACGCCTCTGTGGCCTTCCCTACTTCTGTACTAATTGTCCATGACTAACATGAGTTATGGAAAGAAAACGCCGCGAGAAAGGAAACTTGTTCCCCTACCTCTCGATGCTGGACCTAGTATAGTGAAGTCTCTAACACGTCCCTTCCCTACGTCAATATCTGTTATGCTACTACCAATGTTTGTTTATCATCATCATATGTTTCGCTCCTTGTGGAGCATGGAGCCAGCACTATGGGTGATCCTCTTGCAAGAAGCCTGCGCAAAACGTTCACACGCAGCGGAAGTTATGTTTAACGTGATGACGTTGCCAGCTCCATGTGCCACCTCATATTAGTCACCTGGTACGACATGCCTGATAGAGCAGTAGGCATATTCTTTCTTCTTTCGTAAAAGGTTGTCTCCGGGGACAACACGGGTCAAAGGTGCTTTATTGATTAAATTATCAACATTTATTTCCCTTTCCAGTCCACGATAAAAAAATAAAAAAAAAACAGAAACAATCAAACAAACAAAAATCATTCCAAATCAGGGATTCTCAACCGTGGTTAAACGGAACCCTAGGAGTTCCGAGAGGTCGCTAGGGCGAGAGATCGTGATTGAAAAAAAAAAAAAAAAAAGTTACGTCCTTTTTTTCTAACTATGCGGGCCGGGCGATGCTAGTGCTCGCAGTGGTGGGCGGTGACAGAGTAGCCCAGTATGGCAGTGCGCAAGAGAACCATGTTCACTCTTTAATATACCATATTTCATTAGCACCTTGTAGAGTAGAAATTTGTGATAAGACTTTTATTCCTACTTGGATAAGGTAAAACAAATAATCTTGTAGGAACTCTTAACTCTTTCACTCCGGAACAACGCTCAGAACGGTGGGCAGATTTGACACAGGTGCCGAAACAACGCTCTAGGCGTTGTTTTTAGTCTATCATGAACTAAAATTATGGCACAGATTGAAAAATAATTGCGGAGTCAAAGAGTTAAAAGATGGAAGACGTTCCTTCTATCTACACCAAAAAAGGTGGTCCCATGGCAGATACGGCCGTAGGGGAGTGAAGTGTTAGAGACTTCACTATACTAGGTCCGGCATCAAGAGATTGGGGTGACCAGTTCCCTTTCTTTATGCCTTTTCTTTCTTTAACTCAAGTGCAAAGTCAGATACCTATTTACAGCAGGGCAGACTGGAGCTTGGTGATACCGTGAATCGAACTCTGCACCTTTGCCGCGAAAGATTAGCGCTCTAACAACTCTAACAATCGGACGTTTTCTACCTACGCTACTGACTTGAATTAGAGTTGATATCCTTTACAGGGAATGGGAACCACAAAAATAGGCTTATAACTTGCCAAAATAAACAGATCAACAGAAAAAAGAAATTATACTCAACTCAAAATAGCATTGATTCTTTTTATACTATATTTTCTTTTCACACAACATGCCTGGGAAAAATTCACCGAGTCTTTTGGCCGAATGCCATCGCCAACCAAGATCTGCTTACTCGGAACGAGCGGGAGGACATGCGCACCATCATAGCTGGCGGACGCTGGGGCTGGGTTGGCCATGTCCTCAGGGGAGACCCCGATGCCATCACAAGAACAGCTATGCTTTGGACCAATGAAGGAAAACGAATAAGAGGCCGACCAAAACAGCCTGGCGGAGGACTGTGGAGGCTGAGATGCAAAGAATGAACCAGAGTTGGGGCACTGTTCGAAGGATGGCCGCCGACCGAGCAAAGTGGAATCATTTTGTTGTTGTCCTACAAGACGCCACTAGGTGTGATGACCACTGACTGCTTTGACGGTCGGCGGCTAAGGATCAAAGAAGAAGATACTATATTTACAACTTAGGCCTACTGATCGCGCGAAGGTACCATAAGCTGCAGATATCATATTTTTTATGCAAGGGTTCCATGAGACTTGAAAATTATATCAGGGGTTCCTCCACGATAATAAGTTTGAGAAAGGGTGCTTTAAATTCATGATCAACACATATAAAAAATCCAGAGCATTTGTCTTTTTTTTTTTTTTTTTTTGGTTTGCGGGTTTAGCCTTCTTGTGGCGAGGCATGTTCCTTTCAACCTAGACAAGTCATTTGGTTATATCAGAGCGCAATTTGCCATTCAAAAATAAGTGAACTCTGTTAACTGAAGATATGTGTTGATAAACTCTAAGCCTTGAAAAGAACTACTAGCATCTATCAGCTAGCATGACAAAGCCCTGAACAGGACTGCTAGTCCGATCAGCGTTGATAGATACTAAGTCCTGAAAAGGACTAACATTATCCATCTGCTAGCGTGAAGCCCTAAAAAGGACTCGTCAGCTACGCCGGAAGAGGAAGAAGCATTTGAATAGTTCACATGAACTAAAGATAATCTGTCATTTAGCTGAAACAGACCTCAGTGTCTTTTCTATTTGGACATGCGCACTAATATGTCTTGGGTGAATGGAGCGAGCCTCGCCAAAACAAACATGAACGAACAAAACTTATTGCCAGAATGGAGTAATTATGGCCCTAAGCATACCACAGTCCGACCAAACTTCATAGTTGAGCTGCTGGTGGGTGGGAAACCTGGCACAAATTTACGTATCTGATCTTGTCTTAGTCAAACTTAGACGTGTTTTACAAAACTGCTCTGCCTGATTGGAGTCACGCCGGTGCTGGACTGAATATGACACCAGTGAAAATGTTCCAGTCACAATGGATGTTCGATGTGTCCGGTGTGCGGTTTCTTCAACAACCAGTACACAAAGGCCTTGTTGTTAAGGACGTGTGCTTAATGTGAGCAAGGGTACGTAATAGAACAGTCAAGAATTTTAATTATCTGTAACTCATTTCATCCTGACGGGGTAGCTAACAATTTGTAATGCGTCTCACTGAAACAAAGGAGAAAAACAATTACCTTCGTTGCGACGAAACACATCTTCGTCACAGACCCCAAAAACAAAAAAAACTATAACAAGAGAAAGAAAGCGAGCACGAAGTAAATACATAACAAATAAATACAAATGATACGTTTTGTCGTCAGGGCTTGTTTTAACTACTGAACATACGAGGCAGTCGCCTAGGGCGGCAGGATTAAATAGGGCAGGGAGGTGTAACGAGTGACTCAAAAAGTTGGTATCAAGATAAAACGTCTTATTCCACGAAAAAGGCATACAAATTATTTGTCTATATGTAACTCACATAAACCGCTGTAAATGAATGTGTGTACACGTATACGCATAAGTGTATGCATACACACACACCTGGGACCGAAGACGCGACAACAGTGAGGAATGCAGTTAGCGACCCATAGCTAGACAGCTTGCGTCAGGGTCAGCGAACTAGAGCTGACCCAAGACACCCTAGCCCTCCACCTCCAAGTGGTGGTCCTGGAAACAGGCTGAATCGCAGCAGTCTGGCAGAGTGAGTAGGGATTGAAGAGGGAAGGCTAACCCGGTCCCAAAAATGCCGTGCTGAAGTCGGATGTGTCGGCCGAAAGGCGCAAATATCGCAGCTGCGCTGTAAACGGGACACAACGCAACCAACGTCCTTTTCAGGACGAACAAAGAAGAAGAAGAATACACACACACACACACACACACACACACACACACATATATATATATATATAGATATATGTATATAGATATATAGATATATATATATATATATATATATATATATATATACGAAAAACCTTTCTTAGGGCACCAATAGCCTGTGCGTGTAGAGAACCCAATGCCCAACATGCTTATGACGTTCAATACTCTGTTTGCGTATTTTGCGAAGCAACTAATTTGCATATGACGCCCAATATCCTGTTTATCCATGGCGCCAAACACCCTGTTTGCCGATAGCACCAAGAACCCTGTTCGCTTAGGGAGCCCAATATCCTGTTTGCTTATGCTTGCAAATAACTGTCTGCCTAAGGCGCAAAATACAATGTTCGGCTATGGCGTCACATACACTGTTTGCCTAGAACACCAAATCCCCTAGAACTGGCCCTGTCCGTTAACAAAAGTTGCTTGTTATCAATACTACATTGCTGTTCTTTTCATGCCATTTTTAGTCTTCTTCTCAAGGATTCATTTAGGAAAGGCTGCCACTTCTCCGTGTTTCGCAGCAGTACAATAGGACTAACTTTCACGTTTGAGGCCAAGATTCAGGTTTTTGTGTTGGACATGATTTCTTTCGACAGAAAGAAGATAGATCTGTCCAACGATTTTCATGCATAAGGTTTCCCATTTCAAACCGGTTTCATTATCCTATTTAACTTTCTATGAGCTCCCACATTTGAGCTCCTACAGCTATATTGCTGAGGATAGAGAGCAGTGGAGGACCCTGTCTGCTGATGCTTCCACCATGGCACCCCTACGACCCATGACGGGTTACGGGTTGAGATGATGATGATGAGCTCCTACAATTCTCTTATAAAGCCTAATCTCTCTGGCTTTAATTATCTTCTTTTATACTTATTTAGTCATCTTTTTACTATTTTCGTGAATATAAAAGCATTGATTTCATCATTAGCCGCCATCTTCATATCGAATGTTGGTTGCAATGGAACTCCAGCTTCTTCTGTCTCTTGTCTTGATGGTACACTCTGATAGACTCTTTTCTGTCTCTTGTCTTGATGGTACACTCTGATAGATTCTTTTCTGTCTCTTGTCTTGATGGTACACTCTGATAGACTCTTTTCTGCCTCTTGCCTTGATGGTACACTCTGATAGACTCTTTTCTGTCTCTTGTCTTGATGGTTCACTCTGATAGACTCTTTTCTGTCTCTTGTCTTGATGGTTCACTCTGATAGACTCTTTTCTGTCTCTTGTCTTGATGGTTCACTCTGATAGACTCTTTTCTGTCTCTTGTCTTGATGGTACACTCTGATAGACTCTTTTCTGTCTCTTGTCTTGATGGTTCACTCTGATAGACTCTTTTCTGTCTCTTGTCTTGATGGTTCACTCTGATAGACTCTTTTCTGTCTCTTGTCTTGATGGTACATTCTGATAGACTCTTTTCTGTCTCTTGTCTTGATGCTTTATTCTCCCACATAGCGCACTCTTCCTCTTGCGCTTTTGCCTTGAACTCTTCCTTCCATAATGGTCTTAAACAAAGGGTTATATCTGGTTATATGGCTTAAATGTTTTGGATATAGGTCAATACTAAAAACAGTACTAAGGCGACATCATGTTGCTTGCGACGTAATCGCAAGATGGCTGCTACATTCGTACTGAGAGACCCATTGACAAAAATGTTTTGTGATGAGGTGGTCTTACTTCTTCGTCGTCGTGTTTTACCTTTTTCTTTATCGGTCTCATTTTATTTCTCCCCGGCTTTGCACTATAATCATTCTTTAACGCGATCGTTGTTAATAACACTTTGTATTTAAATGTAACATTAATGTTTCCTGTCTTGGCGCATTCATGCAAAGCTATCGTTCATACTACCTGGTGTGAGGAAGTACATTGATACAGCGATAAAATCATTAATTATATGTAATAAAGTCATAATAATATGTATAGAATTAGTAAAGTTATAACGCGTCTTCTTCCCTGCGCCAGAAAACGCATTGATTTAGGTAGGATAGAACGTAGTCAAAAACCTTATTGCAGCGCTAGTAGTATTGGACTTTATTACGCGCCCGTCAAGGGTTATCGATAACATTTTGAAAAAAAGACAAGCGTAGTGGTTCCAGGAAAGATAGAAAGAATAAAACACACGAACGCATAAGATCGAGAGAGCGGACACATGCTGCCGGCTTGTCAAGTGTTAGAAGTTTGAATTAGCTACTCAGGCCGACAGTGCGAGACAATGCCGTTAGCTTGTGTCGAAAACGATGACGCGAGCTTTAAAATTTAAAAATAAACCGCCAAGTCCAATACATTTTCTAACAAAAGGCACACTGTAGAATCATATATACACATACGCATAATTACTTCCTGCCGGGAAAAAGGAAGATCTGCGATGATTTTTATAACATTCAAGTAGTTGAGACTTAGAAAACAACGAACACCAAAATGGAAAATATATTGAATTCTTTATTAATAGGTTTAAGATCATAAAAGTTAGCTAGTCTTAGAGCTGGTCTTGTCCTGATGGGTAATATGCTTTCGAATAAAAAATCCGACAGATAGAAATAAAGTTATGGACAAAAGACTATATTTGTTCGTACAGACAGACCAACACATGCTCGTTTGGACTTGCACTAACGGTAACATTTTTTGACGCGTCCTTGAAAAAGGCAAGAAAGAGTACATGTAGAAAGGGGTAGACAAGGGGAGAAAAAATTATGGGATGGCTCAAACTGAATATGTTTTTTGGTAGTATTAGGCCAAAACCAAGTTTATTTTTGGTAAATGCCAAGTTCGGACGGACAGACCGACAGAAGTACACTAACATTGGACCAAAATTGGACCTTAGTTTTAAAAATGTGAATTGAAAATCTTAGTAGTAGATCCCATTGGTCAAAACATTTCATATTATTGAGTACATTCAAAGGCTTGACGCCATTTGTAGAAGATAGTCCCTAGAGCAGGACGTTGTGTATTTCTGGAAAAAGTGATTAGCCTTATTAAAGTAAATATATATTAAAGTAATAGGCATCACAGTTCAGCCAGCAGTATATCTGGATTCTGCTATTCAACGTACCTGTGTTTTTTCATTGAATTTCTGGTAAGACCGACATTATTCATATATATTTTGTTTGAAAATGTGAGTGAGAGATGCTGCCATCACGACTGTAAGTAATCAGGTCCCAAGCTGATTTGTGCAAGGCCTGAAGGTATAATTAGGCTATAACACATTGCCAGTTTTGTAAATGCACATGTTCTGTGAAATAAAAATGTTTTCTTAGGTGACCAGAGGGACACAGCTCACCTATCCTATTGTATGGCAGAAAAGAAAGATTAATAATATTATTGCAGATGCAGTACCGCCATTGTAGGAGAGACATGTGAACAACACTGGTACACTGTGGAATGGATGTGCTGGATTGGTCCATTAGATATGACCCAGCTCTTTATTTCTTATGTATTCTCTTTTGTATATATAAAACACAATTGAAGTAAGATATCAACAAGGAGACATTATTTCATTGTTACAGGGTTTTTATCTGGCACTAGTCCGGTACCAGATGTCTATGAGAAGCAGTGAGAAGTCGTTTCATGCACAGTAGTGACAGGGACCTGCAGAGTCTACCCTGTTACTTTTGGCCATTATCATAGCGAAATCGTGTGACACCAAGTTTACAGACTGTTCAAGTGTGCCCAGATAAGTAAAATATCTGGCACACTAACTCTACATCAGCTTTAAGACCAGCACACCCCTGTATAACAAGAATAAACTATTTCCCCAGAGAACTTAACAGTGACATTGTATATTTAAGAGACTGGGAGTGATTATAAAATCCCAAACCGCCATCCAGTGTTAGAAACCAGTAATAGACAAATTTTAGTAACACTATTAGTATAGTTAAACAGTATTTGTTTGGACACTTGTCCCTTTGGGTCTAAAATTTACAATGTTGTATATATCTTGAATTCTTTTCATTTTAAAGTCCTGACCAGAAGAATACTAGGTTCAGGACCAAATAAATCATACAGAAAATTATAAATTGTACAAATTTATCCCAGGTGTTATTTCCTTTAATCATAGACCTTAATACGTGTTTCTATCGATGTGTATTATTGTTAAAGTACCATCACACCACACTTGCATATCCCTAGACATTAGACTTCGCTATCATTCATACTAGTCAAGAATAAGTCTGCTTGAGGCCATAAGGTGGTAGCAGCAGGGTACCCTGATAACTCAACCCTTATTTTGTTAGAATCAGTGACCGTCACAGCTGGCCTCATTCAGTACAATAAGGAAACATATCAACAACATTTCATAACATCAAAATCCACCACACCTGGTATCATTAGTTGCTGTTGTCACTCGCTGGCCGTTGCAACATGGGCGAAACGAGAATTCGTTTGATAACACAACCTTCTTATTAATCAATCAGCTGTCACCACATTTGGATATAGTAGCATGTCCGAATGAGCAATTGAACAATTGCGAGAATAAGCCAAATGGAACGGAGACGCAGAGAATTGCTTGTCACGAAATTGTCTACCTTTGACGGCGGTAAGTAACATAGATAATTGTTTGCGTGGCGAAACAATAAAAAAATATTAAAAGACACCACCTGTGGGTCATAAATCAGTGAAACAAAAGACCGAGTGCCAGACATATTTGGAAGGGAGAGACAACTTGGGGCCGTAATAGATATAACTCTGTGAAAAACGGGGCATATATATTCTCTATCAAGCAACCAATCACAAGCCACGGTTTTCTTATCATCTGACATCAGGCATACAGCTGAAGATTCTCTTACGACTGCATTCAAGGACTGACGTGTCAGGGCATTGCATGCAGGCGCTCAGATGTGGCATTGCAAGGTGGACGGCGAGTTAGGGGATCAGATGCGGAGCTATAGGATCCGCCTAAAAATGGCAACTAATGGACGATTGGAAAAAATAACGTGACACTCAGCTAAATTGAGAACGTTCTAACACATTTGCGTGGAAATCTCAGAGCAGAGCCTGTTCCATAATTTCATTCCAGTGTATTGTAATTTTATTCCTGTGTATTATAATTTCTTTCCAGTGGAATTAATTATAATAGTGGTTTTTAAGGAATTCGTGAAGGGAACGAGGAGGTTAGTAGACTTTAGAAAAATTATTAATAATTTTTCTTGTTCATTATTTCTGACTGCTTTTTGCAATTAGCCTCATAGCTAACGTGCGAGATACTGTTCTCTTCATTTCTTTTATTTGTTAATGGTTAATTGACTCATTGAATCAAGTCACATAATTTTACGAATTATAATGCAAAGTCATTTACAGTTATATACTTCACCTTCATCTAGATTATTAGATCACCAATACAGACTGCCATGGGCACATACTTTCATGTCCACTATATTTAACAATATCAAGTGCACCTCATGCCATACCATCAAGCATGCAAATTAAAAACAGAGTGATCCGTTATGAAGAACCAATAGTGAGGAATAGATAAAAAGTAAGCTAACTGTTGATATTAGATGTAAAACATATGAAACCACTTTGCATCTTCAGTTCTGCTGAAATTTGAGTCTACACATTAAGTGTTTGACGTATAATTGCAAATACGCTAGAAAGTCTACGTCCGGATAGCAGAATTAGCAAGATAGGACATCATGAACTTCCTAAGTTGCAAAGAATATATCCGCGTCCGCGTTTGTATACATCTGTGGCGACATAATTTATTCATTTTTTTAATCAAGTTCAAACAATCACAGACTGATCGTTAAAATATCAAGATCACATACTCACAAGTTGGTTTGCATGTGTATATATATATATATATATATATATATATATATATATATATATATATATATATATATATATATATATATATATATATATATATATATATATATATATATATATATATATATATATATATATATATATTTATTTATTTATTTATTTATTTATTTATTTATTTATTTATTTATTTATTTATTTAATTGACTCATTCAAAAGCTAATAGCCTAAACCAAGTTCACTTACTCAACGCATCAGTGCATCAAGCGAATTCATCTACTCAAAGCGTGCATTGCATGACACTCAATCAAGCTTCATTCCACGAAATCTGCTAGGACAAGAAGATCATTTCTTGTGAGATTTCCAAGCGTTGATTGGCATCTTACACGTTTCTCACCACTATACGCAAGATATTTACAGCAATAAGTACACGTCGTTGAGATAACCCACACGTTGAAAACGACTTCTACATGGGACGATCGGTACCTACCTTCGTATGATTATACATTGGAGGACATTTGGAAGAATTACAGACCGTGTAGATTTGTCGTCAGTGTTATAACACTTGGTATATCACATCATAATTTAAATATTTACCTAATTTCACTACCATATTTAATTAATTACATTTTTACATTTTGTGTGTGAATTGTCTTTCACAATCATCCTTTCTTTAATTCCCTCAAACTCTATAAGTGTACATATTTAACCAGTATACCTATAGCCATGTTGATTATTACTTAGTTATTTGGTGTATCACTCGTGCTATCTGTGTTAAGTATTTACATATAGGAAAATCCTTCATTTGAAAAAATAGAGGCTCTTCCTTTTATCGAGATCTTAGGGAAGAAGTAAATGTCGCAGGGATCCTGAATTGAACTCTTCATGATTTACTAGATTTCACTATCTAGTGGAGAGCATTCGCCTTCTCTTCTTCTTGTCCTTGTCTTGAATAGGTTTTTTTCTTTTCTTAACAAGCCAGTTTCTGAAGACATTCTTCACTATATTCCATTTGCCATTCCCATCACATCCCTATCATACTGTAGCAGGTCGACAAGTGTTGTTTGGTTTTTGGTTTGGTTTTGGTTTTAAGGACTATCTTCATTGCACACGGACTACTCCATCAGTGCTCCGATCTCCTCCCTTAGATCACACAAGGAAGATCTCAGCACAGTGCACGAACTCCGTAGCACCGGCGAGAATCCAAATGTGAGTATATAGGAATCACACATTCTATAAGTATTTTTGCAGTGGGTATGTTTATAAGTTTTTAAATTTTGCCAGGGCAGCGGCCTAATAGGCCTACTCTTTACGATTTCCAACTGCCGTGGGATTTTTAACGTGCGCAACTTGCACTCGGGACCTCTTATTTATTCGCCCTTATCCGAGAAGGCTAGGCATCCGATCTCTCTACCCAGGAGACCAGGGGGGAGTACGACATCATTAGGACCACTGGTTCTGAAAGAAACATTTCCAAAAATTATATTCCGTTAATTAGGAATCGAACTGGGTACCTCTAGAACTCGAGGCAGACGCCATACAACTTTAGCCACTCCGACCCTCGAAATTGATGTCTCGACAGTGTTACATACTGAGATTGCAATTATCTCGTATACTTTAGTTTAGGCTGTTTGCAAACTTGTTTGTGTGTTAATGTTATGAGGCACAAACATAGCTGTAAATAACTTTTTAAAAAAATCCCATAGTCTATTTGTCTTCCTGACATGTTTGCTGACAAGATAATCCTCTCACAATCCCCAACAACTATTCCACCTCAACCCCATTCTCACAACCAAAGCGTGTTCTTCAACTCACTGAATGTAGCAAATTCAATTCCCTCCCATCTTTATACCCCATGCAAAGAACGCACACAAAAACTGAATTCACGCCTGAAAAGGACTTTGATTTTTCTCATTACCGCAATGAAAGGGAACGTCTGATAGTTGATATAGAGAGGTGGTTACTGGCGTCAAAAAATGTGACGTGAAGCGGCCTAGCGTACATCTCTCACACAATTGAAACTTTTCAAGGTTTTGGCTGGCTCTTAGTATATGAACGGTTTTAAGGGAGAATATGGGTGGTTTGCAAGGAGGCGTTAGGCGGGGATGTGAACAAATACGAGGGCCGACGGGATTTGATCTGCTACCTCTGGATCTCATTTTTTGCTTAAGGTTTCCCAGCTGCTTTTTTTTTTTTTTTTTTTTGTCTTTTGGTCTTCAGAGAACAGTAAAATAATTTCTCATAATCTCTTGAACATCTTCCCAAGAAAACATTTATATCCAGCAGAATGAATATATACATACATACATGCATACCTGTATACATACATACATACATACATGCATAAACAGACACATACATAGATAGATACATTCATAGATACATATGTCAAAGATCTATATTATGTGTGTGGCGTGTGTAGATGACAAACAACGCTAGGTATATGCAGTAACACGACGCACTTGTACAGTTCCATGACATTTATTCACATGATTCCAGAAGTCCTGAATATCAGTTACGTCGTCAAGCACACTGATACAATACTCAGGCTAACACTGCCTGTAGGAAATAACTCTAACTACAATATTCATGGACTGGCTGTACGGCCACACACTAACAGTACACACAAAACGTTTCTATGTGCGGCATACAATTCTCGCAACAATACATTCACCATCCAGATGTAAATCACTTATCACTAGTGATTGACGGAATGCAACATCGCCATATAGATTATCTAAGAATCACTATCAGGCGGGAACCAGACTACGCCTGTATTTATTCCAATATTACTCCAATATAGCTACAAGGCGGGCAATACACAACGCCTTACTCCACAGTAGCTCCAAGGCGCGACCAACTCATCGCCTTAACATGTTCTCCATGAACATTACCAAAGTTCCAGGAACACTCCTAGGCGGGAAGAAATCGACTATACAACAATAGGCAAGACTATACAGCAATAGGTACGACTATACACCAATAGGTAAGCCCTATACCACAATCAATATATCCATCATAACTGTGGATTCACACTGTCACCAAATACGAGAACACAGCTCAACCACAAATCACAGACTGCCTCTAGCCACATTCGGGTACTCTTGTGACCAGATGGCCTACGCTAACGCTAGTAACTCACGTTAGTATAATATAAGTAGAACAGGATTTATCATAAACATTTAAAATAGAAATCGAAGCACAAAACATTTGGGTTGCTGATTTCCCTTAACTAGCGTAAACCCTTGACGTCACCTAATTGATATGTACATAATTATGATAAGTAGGTAGCGGTTTTACTTGGCAATTAGTGACGTCAATAGGTTTTGGCGGGAATCGCATAGCAACGGCACCGCACCAATATAGAACTATAAAAGGAACGGTAGCGGTATCGCAAATTACTGACTAGGCCCCAAAACAATCAAAGTAGGCGATTTTAATTCCCCTGAACCCAGCACAAATAATGCTGTGAAGACCCAACGCCCTAATATCTGGCCTTTGCCTAGGATCATGTGTCTAGACACAGGGACCGGTACAGTGACATTCATGTGTCATTAGGTCCCTTGTGTGAGAACACAGAGGATCACTACTGTGACACAGTTTGTCATTGGGTCTTCTTGTGTTGGGACATGTGGTCTTGACCGGGGCCGGGTTTGGGGCGGGTACCAATGCGACCTCATGCGAGAAAAAAATATGCGACCTCATGCGAGGGGGAAAAAAAAAGAAGATTTTAATTCCCATCATTATGCTTGGGGTGGACAACATGCAGATAATGCAGGAAAATGCTTACTAGACTTCATAGAAAACAATGAACTACTAATACTAAATGATGGATCTGCAACTAGAATTAATCCACAAGCTAATAGGGCAGACTCAGCAATAGACATAAGTATAGCAACTAACAACCTAGCGAATGTAAATTGGGAAGTGTTACAAGACACAAACTCAGATCATCTGCCCATTATAATAACCATGAATGAAAATATCACTCCAAACCCAGAACCAGAGAAACCTACCTTCAACTATAAAAAAGCAAACTGGGAAGCTTTCTAATCAGAGCTGGAGGTGATGGAATATAAAGACATGGAATCAGATGATACTGATTTGTGGGAAGAAACACTGACCAATGAAATTCTGAAAATAGCAATAAAATATATACCAAATAAAAATATGCCACAGCACCTTAAACCAATAAATAACATTAATAAGAAAAGAGAAACTCAATGGAATAAAGAACCAGTTGCCTGGTGGAATAAAAGCTGTACAGAAATTCATAAGAGAAGAAAAAGGGCCTTACAAAAATATAGAAATACAAGGGGATTGACATAAGTCTTGGACCTGACCATGAAGGAGTCACAGGAGGAAGATGAAACTTGGCACATTTAAAAGTTCATCATATTTGCAATGAATGTATGAATTACGCGTTTGTTTCTTCAATGGGTTTTCCCGCTACGGTGCACGGCGCAATGTACCCTATTGACCGGATCTGCTGCTCCAAAGATTTGACAAAACAATGGAAAAGAAGGAGGCCAGAGCTGTGATAAAATTTCTGATGTTTCAGGGAAAAACACCTACAGAAATACACAGGGAGATGGAACCAGTGTTTCGTGATTCTTGTCCTTCATATACTTCGGTAAAAAACTGGTGTCAACAGTTTAAGTGCGGCCGCTCAAATGTTGCTGATCTGCCAAGATCTGGTAGACCAGCCTCAGAGTGCAACGATGAAAATGCACAAGAGTGAAGAAAATCATTGACCAGGATCGAAAAATGATAATTGTGGAGATAGCTGGTAGAGTAAAACTAAATGAAAGAACAGTTTATAGAATTTTACACACCAGACTGGACATGAGAAAAGTGTGTGCACGCTGGGTTCCACGACTGTTGACACGTGAACAGAAGCAAACGAGGGTAAATTGCTGTCAACAGTTGCTCAAAAAGTGTCAGTCAAAAAATTTGTTGGACACCATGGTGCGGGCTCCCCAACACCTGTCAAGCCAAGAGCGCAGAAATCTGCAGGAAAGGTGATGCTGACTGTTTTTTTGGGACGGCAAAGTGTCCTTTTCAAAGATTATCTGCCTCGTGGCAACACACTTAATGGACAGTACTATGCAGATCTTCTCACCAAACTAAGAAAGGTTGTGACCAGGAAACGAGGGATAACACGCACTCAAAATCTTCCTTTGCTTTAAGACAACACGCCCTCTCACAAAGCACGGCTTGTGCAGCTAGCAGCCAACGATTTCAATATTGAAATTCTTCCACACCCACCATATTCTCCAGATTTGGCTTCATCAGACTTTTTTCTATTCCCAAATCTTAAAAAACAGCTAAAAGGAAATCATTTTGACAGTGATGAAGAGGTTATACTGGCATGTAATGACTGGTTTAGTTTGAAAAAAAGGTGTTCTACTCCCAAGGTCTTTTCAAGGTCATGCAGAGATGGCAGAAGTGTGTCAATTCAGACGGTGGCTATATTGAAAAGGAATAAACACTATGCAAAATTTCAGCTCTCTGTGACATGTCCTTCATGGTCAGGCCCAAGACTTATGTCAATCCCCTTGTAACAGAACAGAAGAAAACTATGATGAGTATAAACTTATTAGGAATGAATCTAACAGAATAATTTTTAAAGCTAAAGAAACTAACTGGAAGGAGTTTTGTCAGTCACTTAAACCTAGCACTCAAATTAGAGAAGTATGGAAAAAGCTTAAGGCAATCAAAGGGAACAATAAGAAAACAATAATGCCAACAATCAAACTACAAAGAGAGCAGAAACAGATAAAGAAAAAGCTAATGCCCTGGCCGAGTATTTCTATAAAGTCAGTGCAAAAAGTAGTTTTGGACAGGAAGAAAATGAGAGAAGAGAAAGACTTAGGATACAGTTTTCAAAAGAACTACCAGACCAGATAGATGAAACAAACTATTCAGATGCTGATATAACAGAGGAAGAAGTAACTAACGCAATAAAAGATAAATCTAATACTGCCTCAGGGCAAGATATACTTAGCTATGAAATCCTTAAGAAAGTACCCAAAAGAACTATAAACATAATAACTTCCCTTTATAACAAAATCTGGAGCTTAGGAAAGATACCAAAAGCATGGAAAATAGCGATGATAGTACCCATCCTAAAACCCAATAAGGAAGCCCATGATGTAAGTTCATATAGGCCTATCTCCTTAACATCACAACTAGGTAAAATACTGGAAACTGTTGTGAATAAAAGAGTTAAATTCTACCTAGAAAAAAACCAGTTATATAGCCCAAACCAGTCAGGGTTTAGAGCAGACAGAAGTACAGTAGACCAGCTTGTAAGATTAGAACATGATGTAAAGCTAGGGTTCAAGAGGAAAGAGAAAACAGTGGCAGTCTTTCTAGATGTAGCTAGAGCATATGATGAATGCTGGCGAGACGGAGCTCTTTACAAAATGAAAAAGATTGGCATTACTGGTAAAACCTATAGGTATCTAGAAAACTTTTTACAGGACAGGTATTTTGCTGTACAGGTGAATAATGATAGGTCAGAAATATATGAACAACAGAATGGGATTCCTCAAGAATCAGTGATTTCTCCTTCAATTTTCACTATAGCTGTAAATGATTTAGCAGATGAATTTAATGACATAAAGAATGCAGTATCACAATTTGCAGATGACTGTGCCATTTGGCGATTTGGAAAAAACTTGGACCATGTTTACAAAAAACTTCAAAATCAAATAGACAAAGTTTCAGAGTGGATGAAAAGTTGGGGCTTCCAAATTAATGTAAGCAAAACAGTAGGTATGATTTTCAGCAAAGGAAATTAAAAAAAAATAACAAAATCAATATAACCATTAAGGGACAAAAAATATGTACCTCCTCAACAACAAGATTTCTGGGCATAACTTTAGATAAACAACTAAATTATAATAAACATATAGACAAATTGGTAGAAAGCTGTAGGGGACCCCTAAATATACTAAGGATTGTAAAAGGTAATGGATGGGGGGCCAGCAATAAAATAATGCTTATGTTCTACAAGTCCTTCATCAGGGGGAAACTGGATTATGCCAGCATAGTCTATGACTCAGCTGCAGCTTCTAACAAAGCAAAACTGGACAGGATTCAAAATGCAGCCATGAGAACCATTACAGGTGCATTTATATCAACACCAGTAGAAGCTCTAGAAGTAGCTCTCGGCATACCTCCCCTTGGTCTAAGACGGAAAGAACTAAGATTAAATTATTGGAGTAAAGTAGCACAAGAAGTGACCCACCCAGCACATAAAGCATTTGTCAAAAACCAACCAAGTGTATGGGACGTCCCCTTAAATGAAGATAGATATCCAACAGGGTGGAGAACCATAGAAGACCTAACGCAGTTCAAAGAACTATCAAACACAATTGAAAATAGTAATAAATAAAGAAGCAAAATACCACCCTGGGAACTAAAAACACCAATCATAGACTACTCACTCACTGAAAAGATCAAACAAAACATAGAAGATAAGGAAGCCAAAATGATAAGTAGAAGGTTCATAGATCAACTAACTAAACAAAGTCTGGCCGTCTACACTGATGGATCCAAGGGTGATAGTGGGCAACTAGGTGCTGGAGTTGTAATACCACAATGGGGAATAAAAAAGAGCTACAGTGTAACGGAAGGAGCATCGATTTTTACCGCAGAGTTGGTAGCAATTCTTAAAAGTCTAGAAATAATCGAAGATAACCCAACAGAAGCTGTTACGATATTTACAGACTCACTATCATCACTACAAGCACTAGAACACCCAGGTAAATGTAGTTGGCCAGACATAAAGGAAGAAATTCTAGCAATTAATACATCACTAGGGAACAGAGGATGTAGTGTGAGGCTAGTGTGGGTTCCAGCACACATAGGTATTGCTGGCAACGAGTTGGCAGACCAGACCGCCAAGAATGGAAGAACAAGTAAAAACAATATAAAAGCAGGACTGGGAAGGTCGAAGATCAAGAGCCAAGTGAAGGAAACTATAAAAGAAGAATGGAAGACAACATGGAAGGAAAGTAGAAAAGGCAGACACGCGTTCAAACTGCTGAATGAACCAACGAGGACGTGCCAGGTCAGAGAAGAATTAAAGATTCCTTCGAACAAAAAACTGTGGCGTCTCCGTCTCGGTGCAGCATACTTTATGATAGAAGAACCACACTGCCAAGAATGCCAGGAAGAGAATGACATAGACCACTACCTGATCCACTGTAAAAAGTATGATCAACAAAGACTTGAATTAAAAACTTACTATAGAAATCACAATATAGACTTAACAGGTGATAAGGTTTTAAGTATAGATGCCCCAAGAGATGCCCAATCAATACTTAAAAGATATATACATAAAACAAAGGAAAACATATAAGGTTAGTACTTCAGGAAAAACATCCAACTAAATAAAAATTAAACAGCAAGAACTAACAAAACATTAACAAAAAAACTAACTACTCATAGGACAAGGAAAGAAAACAACAACAACAACATCGCAAATTACTACGTAGAGTAAACGTACAGCGGACCATGCTGTTTTAGGTTATGAAGCCCTACAACGTTCTTAGAAGAGTGCTAACAGAGACGCAGAGATACTAAAGAAATCTTTTTAGTTAAAGGGAATTGTCATCTCTTTAACACTTTACAAGGTATGTAAAATCTCGCTCGAATAGAAATATCGATTAACTTAAAAGATCTCAACATGAAACTACTGATTGAAGTACCAGCCTCAGTGTATAAATATTTACAAGAGATATCAGGATTAAGATACATTGATGCGGATGTCTATTATCAAGGTGTACGAATTTATATGAGGAACAAACGCACTAGAAAGTGGTAGATAAACCACCGTATTGTATAACAATGAGAATGATTATTTGATGCCATTGGATTTTGATGTTAACCTATTTAAATAAATTGTTGATTGGAAACTGCACGCATTTCTCTATTGTATAAGTTTGAAGTTTTCCTCTACATCTAAAACTGAGTTGGTGTGACCTGCGATTGAGTAATAAAGGACCTGGGCAAGAAGAATATCTCCAAGGTTTAACACCTCTGGCGATAAGTCAGTAACCACTTTTAGAAGCTTAAACAATAACTTACTTCATTTTAACGTAATGCTTATTTCACCATGGGTACATAAATCATTTATGGCGCCGTAACCAGCTCACGCCCTCACGCCTACAGAGGAAGGACTCATACACCAACAGTATACACAAACGACTACAAATAATGGACCAGATGAATAACCTCGAGCAACATCAAATACTGAACGCCCAACAGCAGGAATAATTTACCACAGCAAAATGCGCAACAACCTCATAATGTACCGTTACCAGTAGAACCTGAATCAGCAATGCAGGCACTCCGACAAATTAGTTATACCCTTGGGAACGTCGATCACTAGGCCAGTCGTTACCCCATTCTCGGGTGACTCGAGGCATTTTCGGAAATGGCTTATCGATATGGACAAATTCACATCCCTTATCAACACAGCCACGGGTGCTGACAGTGTAAGAGTTGCTTTCTTTTCCTCGGATGGCTTGGTAACGGATTTCCTACGACGACGTATGAAAGCCCATTCTGGAGAGATGTTTGAGAGCCTGAGAAAAGAATGAGTAAACCGAAACTGCGACATTACTGATTCTCAGCACGCTTGGACGCTTTTACGCCGCATCAAAAAAGACAAAAATGAACCTGTCTAGATGTATTGCGATAGACTACTCTATCTCGTGGAGGACGCTTTCCTGGGAGGAAAAATAACCACCGAAGAAATTGAGAGACATCTTGTCGGCATATTCATTGATGGTCTCTGGTCTGACAATTTAAAGCTACATCTGTTACGCCGAGATTCCCAATCAATTTCAGATACAATCCGCATGGCAGTCCATGAAGAAAACGTTAGACGCAGATTTAACCAACGTACCGGCAGAGATTCCAGACCTGAATACACCTATGAACCCATGGAGATCGATCATTCACGGCCATACTGGAACAGGCAACACCACACGCAGATCAACCATAATCATGGTGGAGGATATACGCATCAAGACAGAAGTGCCCATCATTATCGTCACAATGGGATTTCCAGGAACCACACCAGGAGACCCCATGATGTTCACCATGTTGCCCATATCATATGTTACAATTGTGGAAAACAGGGTCACGTCGCATGGATATGCAGACAACAGCTGCCACGTCGCCAATAGCGTTCGCCAGATTTCAGAACTCAACGCCCCACCCAATATCCCAACATTGGCTACTCCCATACCCAATCATACACCCAACGTAACAACAATGGCTATCCCAGGCGGAGACTTTTTGACAACAAAATAACGCCAGAATCTATTTTGGCTTACACAGGATCAAAGTCAACGACGAATATATACCATTATAAGATGACATTCCCATCGAATCACTGGTAAGACTAACTGCACCAATAACGTTGCAACCGAGTTCATTGACATTGGTGAAGGGAAGGGTCAAAGCATCACCATATATCACAGTTTCTCTAAACTGTGTACGTTCAACAATTAACGGATACGGAAATAAATGATGATCCCCACATTTCAGTTACGAATGGCATAGCTGAGGTGACCACCAAACGCGATTTTCCCATTATGACACTCAATACGTCGGGCACTACAACAACAATAGCGCGACGAGCCATTATTGCCAAAATCCAGACGAATCGACTACGCAGAGACGTACAAAAGCTGAATAATGATGTCGCCTATCTTGAAAAACAGGGTCATCAAGGTTTGCAGAGCCACCAATATGATTCTGTCAAAACCACCAACATGTCCAAAACCTCACGTCAGCCCCACTCTATATTTTCCGTCACCCTAATTACTCTTTTCGAGAACACACTGAGATGCAGAAGGCAAGCGACAAACAATACAGCAAATATCATGGACACTCCAGTAAATGTAACAGAACTCAGAATCACATCCAACGAGAAAATCGACGCTGCAGACTGCAGTACGTACATCGTAAGAATGATTATTTCACAGGTTTACACTATGCTGACATTGTTGATCAAGCAATCATACGAGATGCTTATAGACAGGACAGATATCAGAGTGATCGAGACTATCGACAGCGAAATTTCAAGAAAATTTCCACCTCTGAATTAGCATATGCGGACGTAGTTGATCAAGCATATCGACGACATCCATCTACAAACGCGATGTATACATACCCAAAGAAGAATTTTATTTCAAGGTATCAGAACAGCTACCTCTTATTGACGAACAATGAAGTTTACCAGGTCCGACATACACGACGATGTTGGAACGGGAGCGACCATTCACAGCAGGTAGAACGCAACAAATACCCCAAGCCACAGGATCACTTCAGGACACCCAGGAATAGGAATACCAGTCTCTACCATGAAATAAATATTCTAAATAGTTCCACAACTACACAGAAGGTGCAGCCAGAGAGAGTAACGTTACTCCATGAGCAACTGAGAACTACTGAACCATACGTGCAAAGACTGAGAGTTTATTACCAAGAATCAAAACATTTTTGCCTTGTCCGACATGGAGCTGGAACGAACGCAGACAGTGCAGATGGAAATACAAACTACATCAGACACCCCGATCCAGCTCAAACCATATCACACTCCATTGAAGAACCGGGAGATAGTAGAGAAATCAATCAATGACATGTTAGCTGCGAGCATCATCGAAAGATCAAGATCCAAATGGTCTTCGCCGGTCGTCATCGTATCCAAGAAAGATGGATCACACAGGTTTTGCTGTGACTACCGTGCGCTAAACAAGATTACTAAAACTATTTCATACCCACTATCACGAATCGATGATATTCTTGCAACACTTGGAAATTCTTGATTGTTCACTACATTAGACGCTAGATCTGGATTCTGGTGCAAACTAATGTCACCCGAAGCCAAACAGAAATCTACATTTTGCACACACATTGGCAGCTACGCGTGGAATAATATGCCTTTCGAACTAAAAGGAAGTCCAGCCACATACATGTCCCTTATGAATGAAGTGCTAAAATGGATGCAGTCATTCGTGTTGGCATACATAGATGACAATCTCATCCACACACCAGGTACCATGGAGGATCATCTACATGTCGAACGAGTATTTGGTAGACTACAACTACACCACATCAAACTAAAGCTCTCAAAATGTGAGTTCCCGAAGAATGGAACCAAATAATTTATTTATCATCAATAACAATGGTATCCGCCCTGATGATGACAAAGTTGTAGCAATAAGGAACATGCCAAGACCGACAACGGTTCGTCAAATAAGAGGTTTTATATGATGTTGCATTTACTACAGGAAGCACATCATAATTTTTTTCTCGAGCAGCAGAACATCTGACCAATCTTACGAAAATGTTTGCACGATTTCGGTGGGACGATAAATTCCAGCAAGCTTTCAAGTATTTGAAAGGAGCTTTAACCACCATTCCTCTCCTTGCACATCACGATATAACCAAACCGATGGTGCTATATACAGATGCATCCGACAATGCTGTGGGAGCATGTCTGGTCCAGTACTGTAATGCAGACAATCCTCCTTTCTTGCCAAATGTTCCCCATGAGAAGCCAATTGCCTGTATTTCCCATGCCCTTAGTCGGTCCCAAAAGAGATGAACGACCACGGAAAAAGAAGCATTCACTATCCATTACGCGATACAGAAGTTAGACTTCTATATACGAGGAACAGCAGTGATCATTCGAACAGACCCCCAACCGATGGTCAACTAGTTACTAAAGACATGCGAGCAACCTCGCAAACTGCAAACTTGGGCTTTAAACTTACAAAGCTATGATGTCACAATAGAATAAATCGCAGATACATGTTCCAACCTATTATCACTAATTCCTTACCCCAACGCACCAGATGAGCTGAATGGGATTGAACCGCATGCATCTACTGAAGTAAAGGACATAAACGTATTCAACTCCAACCGCATGGAAACGACAACAGATTCATGTATAGATACTGAGGAAATCTTCGACAACGAACTCAATGATCCATTTGATATGCTCCTTAAACAGCAGAAATATGACAAACTGATGAAAATAGCGAAACAAGTTACTGATGACCCATAGAAAGTTAAAGATTATAACATACTTCCATACGATGGTATCCTCTATCACTTAGATGACAGACAAAGTGGTACATTGCAGAAATGTATACCAAAATACCTCATACCTCAGATTCTCATTCAGTTCCATGACGATAACGGTCACATGAGCAGAGATAAAACCATCGATGTGATCAACAGAAGGTATTATTGGAACACCCTATTCAAAGACGTCATCACATATGTTGCAACATGCAAAACATGCAAGATCCGTAATGTGATGGGGCCGGAAAGACACCCGGCTTCCCCCTTCACGGGAAGACACCCCA
Source organism: Oreohelix idahoensis (assembly GCA_024509875.1). Lineage (NCBI taxonomy): Eukaryota > Metazoa > Mollusca > Gastropoda > Stylommatophora > Oreohelicidae > Oreohelix > Oreohelix idahoensis. The sequence continues at coordinate 20,924 of JAMPIV010009989.1, read as the reverse complement.
GCTTCCCCCTTCATTGTGAGTGGCACATTTATCCCCCATATATTTTCGGTCAGCCCACGTGACTGTCAGCCCATGTGACGGCGCGAGCAAGCGTTGCTGGGATGTGGAAAGTCTGAGAAAGTAGAAGATATATTACTAAGGCCATAATAAAGCCTAATAATTAATTTTGGTGCAAAGTCGTGTGCTATATTTGATAGTCGTGTGTAATATTTGATAATTGTCATAAAATTAACAAGTGATACAACGTAAAAATATCTCCAAAGGATAAAATGTAAGGATAAAAACCAATGCGTAACCTGCTGGAATACATGATCGCCCGCGCCGCGGGTCATCAGGTGTTAGACTTGAAGGCAAAACGGAACGAGGATCAAAGGACAAAAATCTGACTGAACGCGTACTTGAACTAGCGAGGTTAATGGACGCAAATTGGTGGGGCAAGGAGGAAAAGTCACGTTCCCCCCTACCCCCCCAAGTTGACATAAAGTAAGGAATTCGACAGAAGGGACCTTGGATATGATACGCCACAGTCATTTATTGGACGCTTTGCGATACCAAGCCTTTGATTTGAATTCAGCGGCTAAACGCAGATGCTTGAAATATTACAAAATTTAAAAAGTAACTTTTTCTTAATATTAATGTTAGGAATATAAAAATTAGCTGGCCGGATGGCCCATTCTGAGCAGTGAAATAATATGTTTTTAATTTTACAGACGGATAGATAATAATGAAAATAATGACAAAAGACAGTGTTGTTCACAACAGCGAAAGACTGCATTGAATCAAAAGTGTCGCTATTTGCACAAAAAATCGCGACCTCGAGACGCAGGTGTTCAAATCTACTTAATCTTATTTTTTTTTTTTTTTTTTTTTTTTTTTTTTTTTTTTTTTTTTTTTTTTTTAGCATGGAAGAGAAGGGGATATTGGTGGAAGCTGTGTCTAAAAATAACTTTTAACGACAAAATTTTGGAGGGGAGAGAAAGGTTGGTTCAAAAATCAAGTACGTTTTGTGAAAACGCAAGTAGAGACGGACAGACTAACAGATAAAAATCCATACTTGACTGAAGCATGACTGAAATGACTTTTGTGTAGGAAATTTGAACTTAAAAAAACCTAGGCAGTGATTGGCCACAGACAATCATATTATGCGCGCTCAGCCGAGCTTTTTTGCAATTCCTCAATAGTTGTCCAGTGATAGACACAGTAAATTTTTCAAGTGTGGTGATTTCCAAATGAAATAAATTGAAATAAGTTCAGGGACGCCATACTATAGCCAGCAGCTCAGCTGAGTTTTGCTAGCATTTCTGTGTTCTTTATTCATAATCTGGTAAGATTGAAATTATTTCTTTGTATATTTTGAATATTGTTTAATGTTCGAGTGATTTGATACTGCCATATCGAAATCTAGCCTTACAAACAAGTAAGGATTCGCTCTGGACCCCCCGCCCTAGTTCAGGGTCTAGGGACAAACAATATATAAACTACAGCAAGGTTTAGGAAGGGGTGATCAAGTGTTGAGAACAGTGAATCATATCACTTATCCTATTCTATGGCAGTGAGATAATGCACCTATTTCAGAATCTGTAGACTGGGGAAACTTACCCTATGCGAAACCAACTAGGTAAGATGTGCTGTCTGGTCAGAGAGAACTGACCCTGTTTATGTGTGGTGTTATTGTAATTTGTTATGTGTAGAAGTGGCTTATTAGGTAAGGTTCTGAGCAAAAACCAATACTTTATTTCAGAGCTGTGAGTTCGATCTTGACACTAAGGTGGTGTCAAATGCTGATTAATAATTGAAGTGAGGACCCGTGCAGGGTACATTTCGACAGAACATCTGTGTATTGCTCAAGCACGGAGAGGTGGGGCCATCATATTCCAGCACCAGAACAAATCTGGCAAAGTTAAGTAGGCTAGCTGGCCTGCTGAACTTACACCAACTTCATAAAACTAGCACCCAAGAGAATTTACAACTGAAGCATCCCATTTCCTTCTATCATTAATGGACAATGCTGTGTAGACATAAACAGGGAGGGATGAAGCCACCCCAACAGCACATCCATTCATAGTTTTCCCAGGAAAATTAACATTACGAACAGTAATACTATAATTAATCTTGAAGAATGCATATGTAAACATCTTTCATTTAACATGCCATTTATTCATGCCATTCATTCATAAATTTCAAAATCTTTGCATAAGTTCTGGCCAAAATAAAACCTTGGTTCAGAACAAATAAATTTAAAAAAGATTTTCTATTCTAAAGTTAACCAGCTGAATTTAGTTCATTGTGTTATAAATTTTATTGATAGTATTAGATTTAATTAATATCTGTGTGTGTTTGTATATGTCCATACATCACATTGCATTCAGTACCCTAGATTTTAACGTAGCCACATTCATTAGTAAAAAAAGATATGTGTGAGGTCATAAAGTGGTAGCACGAAAGGGCCTTCTGTATATTCACAGCTACAATTATCTCAGGAGCCTTCACAGCTGACCTCACGCATCACACTAGGTGATAACACCACCATACAATACCATCAAAATCCACTACATATATTGGGGTCTTGTCCAGGGATAATTAGCATAAACAGTAATATAAGGATCTCCTGGTGGGAGAAATAAAATTAGGGGAACAAAATTGTAAAATTCCCTTAAAATTAAAAGTGTCCCTTTAAATTAAAAGGGCAATTAGAAGTTGGTGAATCTTCACAGCCAGTAATAATTAATTAGTTAACTGGTTAGTTAGAATTAGTTAGACTATAGTCATAAGAAGTACTTAGTGTATTTACTGGTTAGAGATTTATTTTGTATATTATTATATTGTTTAGAAAGTATGGCGGAGCTAGCAAAATTTAGATCAGCTGCTGTGCTGACCGCAAAGGAGATGGGAATGGATGGTCAGATTTTAATTCAATACGTAACGGCTGAATGTGATAAATATATTGAACGGGAAGAAAGGAGATTAGAAAAAGAGGCTGAAAGAAAATTAGAGTCTGAAAGGTTGGCTGAAGAGAAGAGGTTAGAGGCGGATAGAGAAATTAAGAGGCTGCAGATTGAGGCAGAAGACAAACGACAGCAAAGGGAGGCAGAAGATAAAAAGGCCGAAAGGGAGGCAGAAGAGAAAAAGGCCGAAAGGGAGGCAGAAGATAGAAGGTTGCAAAGGGAGCACGAATTACGACTAAGGGAGCTGGAATTACAAGGCCAGGCTCCTGAAAATGGTGCCAGCCCTTTTGCCTCAGATGCTACGCCCAGTCTGGGAGCCTCAAACTCAGCTATGGGGTTTCATTTAGACCATTTTGTTGAAAAAGACGATGACATAGAGGGGTACCTAGGACGTTTTGAGTTATTAGCTACTACATATGGGTTAGAGAGAGAGAGGTGGAGTTTAAAGCTATCACAGGGACTGAGAGGTACTTCTTATGAAGTCTTTGCTAAAATGAACAGGGAAGACCAAGACAATTATGACATGTTAAAGCAGGCTTTGTTATTAAGGTACGAGAAGAATGGTGAATTTTATCGTAAGAAATTTAGAAATGCCAAACTGTTGTCTGGGGAGACATACCACCAATTCTCTGCTAGACTGGAAACCTATTTGGAGAAATGGACTGCTCTGGGGAAGACCCAAGATCTTAAAGAAATGATCATGATTGAGCAATTGAGAGAGTCCATGGCTCCAGACATGAGAAAATTTCTCATGGAACAAGGTGCAGAGAAGTTGGGAGAGGTTTTAAATGTCGCTGAGAGGTATCAGGCAGCCCAGGCAGAGGTAAGTGGTGCTAAAAAGAAGCACATAGATAATTTTAAAGCTCCACAGCAATTTAATAAATTTGATAATAGAGAGCAGGGAAATAAAAGTAGGACAAACTTTGAGCGGCCAAGAAATGACTATCGCGACAGAAACTCACAGTTCAATGACCAAAAGTTCAATGAAAGAAAACCGTTGAACCAAGGAAAAAGATGGTGTAAATGGTGCAAGAAGGATAACCATAACACCGAATTTTGTAGAAGGAAACCCTCAAACATTGCTGCAATGAAGTCGGGGACGCAAAGATTAAAGGTTAATCCTAATGGACAACAGGAACCTTATCACCCCCCAGTTTGTGAGGATGTTATTTGTAATGGGGCCACCATAAGGTGCCTTTATGATACAGGTTTGGATTATGATTCAGTTGTGAAGTCTAGCCTAGTGGACCCAAGTCAGTATACCACAGAAACAGTGGAAATACAAGGGGCGACTAAGGACATACCACTCATGACACTTCCCATCGCAAGGATAACGGTGAAAACTCGCTATGTGGAAGGAGAAATCAGAGCAGCAGTGATAGATGAACCAATCTACCCTCTGATATTGGGGTGTAGATACGTCTTCTTGGGGAATCCCGAGAAACCTGTGATCATGGCGACAGTGCAGACCAGGTCACAGAAGAAGGAGGAAGAAGGTGAACCTATAAATGCTCATCCAGAGGAGATGAGGAAGGCGCAGGCTGAGGATAGGACACTCAAGCCATGTTTTAAAAAATTGCCCAAATGCCACACACCTCCGAGCAAGGGGGAATATTTCATGAAGAACAAACTATTATACAGGAAGGCCGGAACTGGAACAAATGGTCACAACCAGCTGGTTCTTCCCACCTCATATAGAGATAAAGTGATGGAACTCGGGCATGCGATTCCCTTCAGTGGTCACATGGGGATCAGCGCCACAGGACAGCGTATAGCTTGTCATTACTTCTGGCCAGGGATAACGGAGGATATAAAAAGATATGTCAAATCCTGCCCTGAATGTCAAAGGGTAGCTCCAAAGCACTGGACTGCTCCTGCAACTCTAGGGGAAATGCCCATAGTGGGAACACCTTTTGAGAGGGTTGCAGTGGATATTGTGGGACCTCTCACTCGGACCAAGAAGAGGAACAGTTACATCCTTACTCTGGTGGACACTTGTTCTATGTGGGGAGAGGCGGTAGCCCTGCCATCAATTGATTCAAAACATGTAGCAGAGGCACTACTTACAATATTTACCCGATTAGGATTCCCGCATCAAATCTTGACGGATAATGGATCTCAGTTCAAGGGGAAACTAACGGAAGAAGTTTTTAAACTATTTCAAGCCAGACACTTTCATTGTAGTCCGTACCATCCACAAGGGAACGGCCAGGTAGAGAGGTTCAACGGGACTCTCATTTCTATCCTGAGAAAGCTGGCACACGAAAAACCGGATCTGTGGGATCAATTCCTGCCCGCCGCATTGTTTGCGTATCGGGAGGTACCACATAGTTCAACCGGGATGGCTCCCGCAACTCTGCTATTTGGGAGGCCAATAAAAGGTCCTTTAGAAGCTTTATTAAGGACCTGGACGGATGAGAAGGCGGAAGAACCTGTTACCTCATCTTATCAATACGTGAACGAACTGACCACTCGTTTGAAAGCTGGATGGAAACTGGCAAATGATAATTTGAAACAAGCCAGGAAGAAACATGCAGCATATTTTAATAGGAAGGCAAAGGACCGAGAACTAGCTGTGGGAGAGAAGGTGCTTCTTCTACTACCCGGTAGCCAGAATAAATTACAAATTGGTTGGCAAGGTCCATATACGGTTCTAGAGAAGGTGTCTAGAACAAACTATAAAATTGACAAAAAGGGGAAGGAGAAAGTTTATCATGTAAACTTATTAAAGAAGTATCTGGACAGACCACTCCAGGAAAGCACCCCCTTATTGACCTTGGCTATTGCAAACCAGATGCAAAAGGAACCACTCACCTCACATGAATACCCATTACATCCTTGTGAAACAGCAGCACAGGTAAAAGTCAGTAAGCACCTGACTAAAAACCAGAGGGAGAGAGTTCAACAGGTTCTGGATGAACATACAGATGTATTAACAGATAAACCAGGCCATACAAATTTGCTACAGTATGACATGAAACTGGTAGACTCAAACCCAATCTGTATGAGAGCCTATTCTATTCCGTTCGCGAAGGAGAAGGCATTGAAGGAAGAAATAGATTATTTGCTGAAGGAGGGGATTATTTCGCACAGTGAATCATCTTTTAGTTCTAGTGTCGTTTTGTTGAGAAAACCGTCTGGGGAACACAGACTGTGCATAGATTACAGGAAACTGAATGCTGTCACAGAAGGACAAGTGGATCCATTACCAGACACAAAACAGTTATTTGCCAGACTGAACAAGGCAAAAATACTTTTCAAAGGTGGATCTTAGTAAAGGCTATTACCAGATCCCAGTGAAGCCTGAAGTGAGACCTTATTTGGCTTTTAGCACTTCGGATGGACATTATGAATTCAATATGCTACCATTCGGACTGAAAAATGCTCCGAGTGTGTTTTCAAGGATGATGCGCAAATTGTTGGATCCCCTGAATAACCCATGTATCACGAATTTCATGGATGATATTCTCGTCGCCACAGAGACATTTGAAGAACACATTGAAGCTCTAGAAATGTTATTTAATAGACTTCGGGAGGCGAACTTAACTGCTAGGCCAACAAAATGTTGTATTGGATGCAAAGAGTTGGAATTCTTGGGACACACTGTATATCAGGGTAACATGACCCCTGATCCTAAGAACTTGGAAAAACTGCAGAGAGCACCTAGACCACAAACAAAAAAGGACGTGCGATCATTCGTGTCGTTATGCGGATTTTATCAGAAATACATCAAAAATTTTAACGCTATTTGTGCTCCTCTGACTGATCTGACTCGCAAGGGACTTCCAGATAAAATTATTTGGACTGCACAATGTGAACTAGCGTTCAAAGAGTTAAAGGAAAAACTCACTAGCAGGCCTATTCTCAAACTGCCTGATTTGACACAGGACTTTGTCTTAAGAACCGATGCAAGTAATGTAGGACTCGGAGGGGCTTTGTTGCAAAGATCATCTTCACCTGATGGGGAACTGAAACCAGTCGCTTATGCAAGCCGCAAATTGAATAAGGCGGAACAAGGATACTCCACAAGCGAAAAAGAATGTTTAGCGTTAATCTGGGCAATAAAGAAGTTTCAAATCTATCTGTATGGTAGGACTTTTGTGGTGGAGACGGATCATCAGCCTCTCGTATTCTTATCTCAGGCTAAGCATGAAAACGCAAGATTGCTGAGGTGGTCTTTATTGCTTCAACCTTATCAGTTTAGTATCCAATATATCCCAGGCAAATTGAATGTCGGTGCAGATTTCCTCAGTCGGCACCCCTGTGATCAAAATTAGAGTAATGGCAGACGGGAGGAGAGATTTTATCTATGTGTATCACTGGTTTTGGAACTTGCCGTAGGCATGTTTTCAAGTGGGGAGATGTGTCATAAAATTAACAAGTGATACAACGTAAAAATATCTCCAAAGGATAAAATGTAAGGATAAAAAACCAATGCGTAAGCTGCTGGAATACATGATCGCCCGCGCCGCGGGTCATCAGGTGTTAGACTTGAAGGCAAAACGGAACGAGGATCAAAAGACAAAAATCTGACTGAACGCGTACTTGAACTAGCGAGGTTAATGGACGCAAATTGGTGGGGCAAGGAGGAAAAGTCACGTTCCCCCCCCCCCTCCCCCAAGTTGACATAAAGTAAGGAATTCGACAGAAGGGACCTTGGATATGATACGCCACAGTCATTTATTGGACGCTTTTGCGATACCAAGCCTTTGATTTGAATTCAGCGGCTAAACGCAGATGCTTGAAATATTACAAAATTTAAAAAGTAACTTTTTCTTAATATTAATGTTAGGAATATAAAAATTAGCTGGCCGGATGGCCCATTCTGAGCAGTGAAATAATATGTTTTTAATTTTACAGACGGATAGATAATAATGAAAATAATGACAAAAGACAGTGTTGTTCACAACAGCGAAAGACTGCATTGAATCAAAAGTGTCGCTATTTGCACAAAAAAAACGCGACCTCGAGACGCAGGTGTTCAAATCTACTTAGCATGGAAGAGAAGGGATATTGGTGGAAGCTGTGTCTAAAAATAACTTTTAACGACAAAATTTTGGAGGGGAGAGAAAGGTTGGTTCAAAAATCAAGTACGTTTTTGTGAAAACGCAAGTAGAGACGGACAGACTAACAGATAAAAATCCATACTTGACTGAAGCATGACTAAAATGACTTTAGTGTAGGAAATTTGAATTTTAAAAAAAACCAAGGCATTGATTGGCTACAGACAATCATATTATCCGCGCTCAGACGAGCTTTTTTGCCATTCCTCAATAGTTGTCCAGTGATAGACACAGTAAATTTCAGGTGTGGTGATTTCCAAATGAAATAAATTGAAATAAGTTCAGGGACGCCATACTATAGCCAGCAGCTCAGCTGAGTTTTGCTAGCATTTCTGTGTTCTTTATTCATAATCTGGTAAGATTGAAATTATTTCTTTGTATATTTTGAATATTGTTTAATGTTCGAGTGATTTGATACTGCCATATCGAAATCTAGCCTTACAAACAAGTAAGGATTCGCTCTGGACCCCCCCGCCCTAGTTCAGGGTCTAGGGACAAACAAAATATAAACTACAGCAAGGTTTAGGAAGGGGTGATCAAGTGTTGAGAACAGTGAATCATATCACTTATCCTATTCTATGGCAGTGAGATAATGCACCTATTTCAGAATCTGTAGACTGGGGAAACTTACCCTATGCGAAACCAACTAGGTAAGATGTGCTGTCTGGTCAGAGAGAACTGACCCTGTTTATGTGGTGTTATTGTAATTTGTTATGTGTAGAAGTGGCTTATTAGGTAAGGTTCTGAGCAAAAACCAATACTTTATTTCAGAGCTGTGAGTTCTATCTTGACACTAAGGTGGTGTCAAATGCTGATTAATAATTGAAGTGAGGACCCGTGCAGGGTACATTTCGACAGAACATCTGTGTATTGCTCAAGCACGGAGAGGTGGGGCCATCATATTCCAGCACCAGAACAAATCTGGCAAAGTTAAGTGGGCTAGCTGGCCTGCTGAACTTACACCAACTTCATAAAACTAGCACCCAAGAGAATTTACTACTGAAGCATCCCATTTCCTTCTATCATTAATGGACAATGCTGTGTAGACATAAACAGGGAGGGATGAAGCCACCCCAACAGCACATCCATTCATAGTTTTCCCAGGAAAATTAACATTACGAACAGTAATACTATAATTAATCTTGAAGAATGCATATGTAAACATCTTTCATTTAACATGCCATTTATTCATGCCATTCATTCATAAATTTCAAAATCTTTGCATAAGTTCTGGCCAAAATAAAACCTTGGTTCAGAACAAATAAATTTAAAAAAGATTTTCTATTCTAAAGTTAACCAGCTGAATTTAGTTCATTGTGTTATAAATTTTATTGATAGTATTAGATTTAATTAATATCTGTGTGTGTTTGTATATGTCCATACAACACATTGCATTCAGTACCCTAGATTTTAACGTAGCCACATTCATTGGTAAAAAAAGATATGTGTGAGGTCATAAAGTGGTAGCACGAAAGGGTCTTTTGTATATTCACAGCTACAATTATCTCAGGAGCCTTCACAGCTGACCTCACGCATCACACTAGGTGATAACACCACCATACAATACCATCAAAATCCACTACAATAATTGTGAGCCATATCTGTGTTTTCGTGCCTAATAAAGCAAATATCGGGAGTGTTGTTTATGCGGCTAAATTAATACGCCTAGCGCGCAGTAAGTTGAGTGATTAGCCTAGTGCCTATATAAAGCGTGCGGTAGCCAGCAGCGACCTTTCCTAGAATCAGCCCAGACGAGAGAACAAACAAGACGAGGTGACCGGTGTAGGTAGCAGATGGACCAGAGCACGTGAGCTGTAATTCTTAGCGCATTTTGTAGAATTTAGCATTCGTGTTTTATAAGTCTGAAATTATATTCAGCACGAGTCTGTTTTAATGTTTATTGAATTAGGTCTAAATAGATAGATAGATGTGAAAGTTCAAAAGCGATTATTTTATTTATCAGAAAGGCAAATATGGTATGAAGCTATTTCACGTGAATTTAGATAATATCAACCTGGTAGCAAAAATATCAAGATAGCAGCCGGGAGGCCACGTGGTGATGACTTTAGTTCTAGTTGTTAAAGTTAAGAGTAATTATATTTTATTCTTTATTGTAAGAGTAATTTAGTGTATTTCGCGTTTATTGATTATTCTACTGTATATCTTTGGTGGGTTACTTTGAGGTGAGAATATATATTTAGATTTCTGGAGAGCGTGCGTAAGGCGTAAGGCACGTTGAGACAGCTGTTTCTCTGTTTGCTCCCGGCGGAGCATGGAAACACCAATGCAGCTGGTGTCCATTACAGGCCCACAATAAGCATTTTGATGCTATTGCTGTGGTTGTTTCGGTGACGGTAACGATGTGTTTCTTGTGATGAGTTCCCAATCTCATCAGGGGTCATATACGACACGCTTGTTGCCAGGCGCACCAGTCGTCATTTACGACATGTTCAGAATGCAGGAATGAATATTGAGATGGAGCAGTTGCGAGGTGGTGGTTTATTCTCATTATTGAGAGTATTTGTTGTACAGATAGTTGAATATTATTTTATGTCCATTTTATTATTATTTAATTATGGTTATGTGTAGAATGGTTTGTGAGAGCACGTGGGCTCACTTGGAGATATATATTTCTCTTCTCCGCTCCTGAGGGAGCATGGGGCCACCAGTGTGGTTTGCCTCCGCATGAAGTATTCATATGCTCGTGCAGTAGTGGTTTCGGTAGCAATCTGTGTTACATGGTGAGATTGCCAGCCTCATGCACAACACCATACTAGTCTCATTGGACGACATGCGTGAGTGTGTGTGTGATAGCTGAGTGTGTGCTCTTGCAGTAGTGGTTTTGGTAGCAATCTGTGTTACACGGTGAGATTGCCAGCCTCATGCGCAACACTATACTAGTCTCATTGGACGACATGCATGAGTGTGTGCGTGTGTGTGTGTGTGTGTGTGATAGCTGAGTGTGTGCCCTTGTAGTAGTGGTTTCGGTAGCAACCTGTGTTACATGGTGAGATTGCCAGCCTCATGCACAACACTATACTAGTCTCATTGGACGACATGCATGAGTGTGTGTGTGCGTGTGTGATAGTTGAGGGTGTCAGGTGGCGTGGACGGACTGTTTGGCAAGTGAGAGTATCGTTATTCAACTATGATTTTAACTATTCGTTGCTTTGTTTGCTTCTTCAGATTAGCATTCGAGCACTGTTGGGTGTTTTGTTTGTTTAATGTTTGGTTTGTTTAATGTTTGCTTTTGTGTGCTTGTAGTCACTGACAGGGTTGTAGAAATAAATACAGCCCCTGCCTCAGAATCAAGAGTTTTATTGTTGTTCGGGTCGGTGCGAGTGTGAAAAGAGAGTGATCAAACATCACAATATCAATATCATCTTCACCATCTCGTCCACCCTATCACAGTAACATGAAAGCAGATCGGATACCCCTTCATGAAATGTCCGCATCGCACTCCTAATGGACACGATGAGCATAGATCTTTTGGGACCTTACCACCTCACTCTGGCAGGAAACAGATATTTAATTCACATCGTAGATCAATATTCTGTGTGGCCTGACAGCTACCCATTAAAGAATGCAACGTCCACGTTAATCCCTGACTTTTTATTACACTAGTTTATTCCCAGACATGGTTGTCCACGTATGATCATTACAGACAATGGGAAACAGTTTACTGGAAACCCTTTCAAGTACACGCTACTGACGACGAACATACAACACACCACGACCTCATTTTACCACCCTCAGTCGAATGGACGTAACGAACAAATGCATGGTACGCTGCATGGCCTTTTAGCGAAATACATTGATGGCAACCACCAATATTCGGACATCTACATTAACCAGGCCTTTGAAGCTATACGAGTCAACATTAATGACACGACCGGATTCTCACCATTATTTTCTCATGTACGACAGAGAACCATCATATCCCCTTGATAACCTCTTAAAGCCGCAACATCGATATATGGACGAGGACCCCATTGAAATTATCCTCCGAGAAAAACACCGAGCCCACTTTATGGTACAAAACAATACGAAGAAAGCATTCCTAAAACAACAGAAGATCCATGATAAAAATGCTACATTATCATCATTTACACCAGGTGACCAGGTCTATTACAAGAAGTACGTTAGAGATTCCAAATTCGACCACAAATGGATCGATGACTACAAGGTGTTAGACAAAACGTGGCCTACTAATTATATTTTATGGCACGAGAAGCGTAACATAACCACAAAGGCACACGCTTCTCAGATCAAGTTAGACGATCACAGACCCATGCATGAAGTGAAGTTACCAACCACCAGACCTGTTCGAAAACCTACCCTCCAGTACCATCCGTCCACCACATCCTCAAACTTAGATTCAAACCTCTAACACAATTATCCAGACCCCGCAACCTCATACAATGCTCTGAACGATGCAATTGCACGTCCCAAAATAACCAGAACATCATCATCGGAAGAAAATGACATCCCCCTTCAAGAATTGCGTGAAAGGATGCAATATAAAACCGCCAGACTTGCCGAAGACGACGCCTTAACTGATAACTTGCACCTTTCAACGACAGCTAACCATGGTACATACCACCAAACCGGGTCTGGTCAAGACGAATCATCAAGCACCCTTACGGAGAGATCCTGCAGAGACCAATCAGTACCTGAACAAACAGATTCTGACATCGAAAGAGACATTGCCGAGAACCGATCAAACCCATCGCAATCGGAGTCTGCTATAGATGCAGATCATCCTGATGAAGAAGATACATATATGACACATTCCGTACGACACGCACCCAAACGTCGTTAGTCTTCATCCTCAGACGATTCCATTCCATTGGCAAAATTACTGAAAATGCCGCTGGAACACGTCAGACATAAAATTCGTCACAAACGAAAGACACAGAGAATATGCCCAGTCGCGACAAATGACATAAATAATAAATGTTGTACCACTACACGGCGATCTGAAGGTCTTGTACGTACATCAACGTCCTTCCCGAATGGCCGACGGTATGATCGTCGTATATCAGAGAAAAATACAACGCTTTTAGAACAGGCCAAGCTACTCTTAGAGAAACTTTAAACACTTTTTTCTTTTTATTGCAGGATGAGTTTTCTCCTCGTTCTCACGTTGTGGTTTACAACCTTATCAGCAGCTAACTCAGACACCGACCTTATCTGGAGAGACGCTACAATCTTTAAACATGAAAGGATATTTCTGATTCTTCTTCCCGATGGACGATAACACTTGTGACTTCTCTACACCCCTTGAAGTCAGATTTCGCAGAGATGGCGAGAACATTCCGTACCCTCAGACAGTTTATTATGTCGCACATTACCTCCTATGTGAAGATGCAGAGGCATCCTTACATTGACTTACTGTTTACGTTGAAACGAGAAGTAGACTCCTTACAACATGTGCTGTTCAATACATAGAAGACTTTCGAAGACCTACATAGCACATCCAGACCTATGTCGTGAAAAGAGTGTGTGTAACCCCACTACTTTGATAAATCATTATGTCGGGATACAAATTTGCCCCAGCCAATCAACGCACAGTTGCTGAGCCGGAATAAATTACAAGAAGTTACGCCAGGAAAAAACTTAAGCCCTGTTTTTTCGGATGTGGGTCGCGGCCATCTTGTTCACGCAAGATGGCGGAAAAAAAAACAGAATAAAATTAGGCTGTACGACGCTTGGGACTAAACTGCAGGAAACCAATCAGCTTGCCCCGCCAGGAACCAACCAAAAGCTTTGCTTAAGCATTCATCTACCTATATAATCGGGCGAGCTTTTATGCAAAAGCACGCAACCCGACACGAAGCCAGAGAGACGACCGACTGAATAAGAGGAGCTGTCAACTTTGATTTATAGCTTACATGGAGTGCAGCTTCACCTAAGTCGAGTCAAAAACCTGGCCAGTTTAAAAAAATCGTAGAGGGTCCATAATGTTGGTATTTGTTTTGTGTCATTTATAATACCTACACCTGTATATATTTAATATATTTTGGTTCACTATGAATGTATCAGGTTACTAATTGTATCCTGGGGCATTAGGTATAAGGATTGTATTTCCTGATATGGATTGATGAAGACGAAGACTAATAGGACTCATACTTCAACCTATTGTCTCCTATAACTTCAATCTATTATCTCAAACCAACTGAAATATAAACAAAACAGTCCTTGTTAGGACTCAATCTATTGTCTCCTATAACTCAATCTATTGTCTCCTATAACTTTAGTGTTATCTCAGATAAAACCAACTGAAATATAACCAAAACAGTCCTTCTTAGGACTCAATCTATTGTCTCATCTAACTCCAATCTATTGTCCCATATAACTCCCACCTGAAATATAACCAAACAGTCCTCGTCTCATATACTCCTATCATAAGAACATAACAATATTGTTAGGATATATGTTACCAGCTAGTATAGCACTTGTCAGAGAGGGCCTGGTATATTATAGGGGATAGGAAATGGTTGTATCACACCTAGGTGTACATATTATTGGATGTATTCATGTATTGAATTTATATTATGGGATTTATTCATGTATTGAATGTATTCATGTATTGAATTTATATTATTGAATGTATTCATGCATTGAATTTATATTATTGAATGTATCCATGCATTAGTTTATCAGAAAGAATGTTTTGCAAGTAGACACCTGTCTTGTCTCGCTATTGCTAAATCATACTGAGCCATGTTGTCATTCATCCTACATGTAGACACCTGAGACACGCTCATTTCACCCACACTAGAAATAGGTGGGCTTGAGGACAGAAATTAGCCCCTATTTTTCCTTGTTACAGGTTTTATTCGTGTCATCAAAACTGAGATCGTGCGTCGTCAATCCAGCTGCCTGGAACTCCGCAGGAGCATAGAGGTGGCACATAATCTACATCTTTGGTCCCCCTCAGTCTTGGGTGGGCTAAAGAAACGATCCTCAGCCGTTGTTGTGTGAACGAAACAAAGAAGAACAGACCTTAGAGAGATGAGTACACATTAGTACCATTTCTGTCAGCATTGTGAGCAAAAGTTAGTGTCAGTGACGAGAAAGTGATTTAGCGTAGAAAGAGACAAGATTAACAGTACAGCTAATAAATGTTATAGACGTAATTAACAGCACAGCTGATACATGCACTATAATTGAATAACAGCACAGCTGATATAAATTTTGTTCCTATAATTGGAAAACTTGTTGTAATATATTTATATATCTATATAAATATAAATATTTGTAAATCATATGTAAACTTACAAATCCATTACATTCCATTTTTCAACATTCACCCTTCAGCACAAGAGTAGATAGTGTATATACAAAATAAATAATAAGGAAATTGTATTTGAAGACTTGTCAATTTTATCATTGTTAAGTAAAATCTGTTTCCTTGTCTTAATATCACAGTTAGTTACACAGCGGAGGTGGCAAGTTATGTCGGTCTCCTCTCTACTAATGTTTCGAGATCAGATCATTCACAGCCGTAACTAATTCGTGATACCAGTAGTTCTCTCAGACACTGGGACTTCACCATTTTCTGCAGAAATTCTATTTCTGTAATTGTCAGTACTAAGAGCCAAATAAAAACCTCACGCCACAACCTAGAAGAGCGATATTGCCTTTCGTTGGGACCGCTCTGCAATATTTGTTCGGTACTTCCACCGATGACTACACAGATGACCTTAGCAGAAATCTGAAAACTTTATCTGACAATCAACAAGTGATGAAGCATGTGCTTACCAGAAGCATAACCATTGTGAATAACACTATGACAGTAGTGAAATCCAATAGAGAAAAGATTAACCAGCTACATGGACTCATTACACAAGTAGCAAATTTTTCCATGGACACTGTTGTGGAACTACAGAATACCACCAACAGGATAGATACTTTTATGACATTATATTTTTATATGCTCACTGCATTGAACAGGAAAAGAGATGTTTTGGTTCATGTTTCTCACACGGTTACTACATGTGATGCTGCACTGTAATTCTGTCTTTCAACCGGCCCGATCCTGTTCTTTTATTTTGAATTTTCACCATTTTTATTTCTTCTCATTTGAATATATATCGTGTTTGGTATTTTTTAGGAGGTAAATTAAATGGGTTCGTTTATGATGGTAGGTTTATTTTACACTCGATCAGTTTTACTTTCTTCTGATCACGCGATTTTTTGTTGTTTACGGAAATCGCCATTTTCATGCACGCAAGTCAGAAACACGCGGCCGTCACATAATGTGACGCAATTTTGGACACGCGGTTTTCGCGTTGTTTTCAAATCTGATTGGCGCAGCTCATACTTGTGTTATTTTTTCTAGCGTTTCCATTGGTCGAGGGAAAACTTAGGTTATGCGTAGGAAGGGAACACGGTGTGTATAAATAGCCAGTTAGACGGCGGGCAAGTCTCTCTGAAGAAATATTGCCGCCGGTCGACGTCGATTATCGTCTCCACTGTGGGAACAAAGCGGTATTGGTATGTAGGAATTTTATTATCGTTTATTTATTAGAGGGTTCTTTGAGAAATTCGCCCGTAGTTAATTTCTTCGGGGGACATTAACTTTTAAGTTTTAAAAAAACGATAGTGCGATCCATTATCATTTTTAAGAACGACGTAAATGCAACAGTATGCTTATTCTTTCTATGATTTTGGCAGTAGATAGGAACGTGTGAAGTATAAGCTACACGTGTGCTCATAGTTGTAGAATGTTATGTAAAACCACCATTTATTCCTGTGTATTTATAAATGTAATTTTATTGGGAATCGATTGTGTGCACTAAATTTTATTATGCCTTAAATGTAAGAAATGCCGTCGGAGAGTAAAGACGTGTTATAAGTGAATTATACTGCTTAGAGGAGTAAACTATTCCTATAGCGAGATTTCATTTAATTCTGGAGTAAGTGGGAAATCTCATGGGTAACGTTAAAGGAATTCCCTAGTTGAATGTTGGACACGTGGGTAGCCACGCGTAACAAATAGATAAGAGGCAGACAGGTCGGGAGGTTTCTGTTTGCTTACCTGGCAGATTATAGTTGAGAGAGAGAGGGGGAAGGAGTGAGAAGGAAGAGACACGTGAGTAGGAATATTTTATGTATCGGTTTTTCCAGAACGAGAGAAGGGGAGAGGGAGGAGAGAGATTTAAGTGCCACGTGGGTAATATTATTTTTTGTATTGTTGTACATGACGAGTGAAGTACTGAGTAAGGGAGTTATAAAGATTAATGGGTTAGAGATGCGTTATGTTGGAGTTGTTATACAATAGACGCATTTCCTTTTAATTTCAGCGAGTCACGGCGAAACAGTGGGGAGCATAATGTTGACTAATAAAATTATCCACGGCAAAAAGACATATCTCAGGGTCAGAGTACTCGAGTTATCGTCCGGAGCAAAGAAAAATAACCTATGGTCTCTGGCAGTGAAGTCCCTATGCTTTAGCTGGAACGGGGTTTATTTATCATACAGCCGAGAGCATCGCTATTATAGTCTCTAGCAACGGCAGGTGGCCGTGAGACTGGTTTAAATCGTATACAGCCAGAAATCAAGGCTGTGTTTGCCTCTAAATCTGGAGCGGGTTAGAGGAGCAAACCATAGAAGCTAGTCAGCAGCAGAGAAGTTTTTCTACAGTTAATCAAGTTCTTATGCTGGATACCCACCAGTCATCATCATCGTAGAATTCAGGAACAGGTGACAGGGTTAAAATACCTGGGTCTTGAAAGTAACGAGAGAAGAGCGTAACGGAGACGCCGCATCATCAGTCGTCGATTGTTAGACAGACACTGAGACCAAGGGAGGGAGAGAGAGAGAGAGAGAGAGATAGAGAGAAGGAGGGAGAAAATAGACAGGACCAGTAGGGTCTGTTCAGTATCCATTCGACGGATAGACACTGAGCCATTGTGTTACTCCAAGTCTATTATTTTAGCATTTCCAGTGGTGTTAGACAGTGGCGCATATCGCCTACCAAGTTGGAAGCTGTGTAGACGGTTCGTTGAGGAAGAGTCAACAGGACTGAGACAGTAGAATCTTATTTTATTAGAGAGTGGAGGCTAAAGTCGACAGCTCCACAAGATTAGAGGTGTTTAAATCACTAACCAAATTTTTTGTTCCTCAGCAGGGTGACAGAAAGAGTGAATGTGATTTGGGGTTTTTTTTGGTGTCTATTAATTTAATCGTTACTTGTTTTTAGGCCGTGCAACAGTGCAGGCCATTTCTTGACTGATGTTTTGATGGTATTTTTAATGTTTTTTCCATTCTGTAAATAAAAATATACATATATTTACTGTATACTGGATCAGCTTCTACTCCTTACTATACTTACTTTATGTTGTCTGTATAGTGGTGTCTGTGGTCGTTTTATACACCTTATCTCCTTGTATTTAAAGGAAGTCAAAGGAGGGTGAGATTATAGCCTTTCTGAAGTCACGAAGCGGCAAGGGCGAGTCAAAACCTGGTTCTATCCCTTGAGCCAATAGTCTCATCTGTCCACAGGCATGTCATTTTCCATCTAAATTCTATCTTCTCAGACTTTCTCATACTAGGGTCTTATTTCATTCAGGCAAACTCTATAAACTTAAAACCACTTCGTGACACTACACTGGAAAATCACGTTAATTTGCTTCGGTTACATAATCTACCACCTACATTACTTCCACCAATAGACTTACAGACCGTTTTCACACAGTTAACTACACTCCTTCCACACAACCAGACATAGACCGCGAAAATTGTTAACATACTATGATATTTTACCAGTGGATATGATTTTAACCCAAGATGTGTTATAAGTCTTTGTTGCTTTGCCATTGATTATAGTTGACGAAGTATACCATTTGTACCGAATACACAATGTACCCACACCATTTCCATCACACATCGCATATACAGCACCCTCGAACACTCATTCTATGGCTATGTATGATAACCAAGATTATGCTCTAGCAATTAATGATCCAAGGACACATTTCACTATGATCTCAGAGTCAAACTATGACCAATGTATTAGAAACCCATTTGCATTTTGTAAAATTAAAAAGACCGTTTTATATTGTTAAAAATGCTCATTCATGTATTATGTCAATATTTTATGGTGATGCTGATTTAACGCACACACTATGTCGTCGGAGGATATTATTCACTCCTACCTTCCCAAGTGTATATAATGTAAACCCCATGACTTCGTTACTGACTACACTTACTCCTATCACATTATCCCAGAGATGTTATAGTAATAATACTTCCATATATACTTCCATCTCTATTGCTCCACCTGTTCACATACTCCATTTATCTCCCACTTGCTCCATGTCTGGAGACTCCTTACACATAGACGCCCCATTTTCTTTCTCATCGATACTTCCACGTAACCTTTCATCATGTCCCATTGCTACCCAATTCAACTTCTCAGAGACTCTTGAAAGGAAACCTATTATTACACACCTCCATACGGGGAGAAACTTCACTTTTCCACCATATTTACCCCCAGCTGAATCTATTGACATGTCTGACCTCATGCGACAATTGGACTTGATTCAGATCTCTGCCTCGTCGAGACGTCACAGATATTGTGTATGGTATACTCCCGTGATAGGCATAAGTTTGGTAAGAATACACAGCTTCCTGCTTTACAAGTACAGGAGGTATTGTACACGACTAAGTAATACAGCAGAACAGAAAGATTACCTGGATATAGTGACCACTGACACAACGGACCAGCCACAGCAGAGTCGAAAGGAACTCATTCACGCACTGTTCCCCCCCCCCCCTTTCGACTATTAGTGCCCCTGTATTGTTATCACTCTATCCTACTATTCCATTTCGCTGATGCATAGATGTAATTTTGTTTGATAATACACATGATGAACATATTAGATTCTGACAGTTGACATTGTTACGCCATTTGCGTACGTTCTTATGATACTGAGGAATTATAAATTGTTATTATATGACTACTTGTCGAAATAATATTATTGTGTCTATTATTTTAGGGCTTTGTAATGGATAGTATTGGGAAATTGTCTCCTGTTAGGATACAATTTTAAGGCCCCGGAACGTATGTGACCGGATGGCCTACGCTAACGCTAGTAACTCACGTTAGCATAATATAAGTAGAATAGGATTTATCATAAACATTTAAAATAGAAATCGAAGCACAAAACATTTGGGTTGCTGATTTCCCTTAACTAGCGTAAACCCTTGACGTCACCTAATTGATATGTACATAATTATGATAAGTAGGTAGCGGTTTTACTTGGCAACTAGTGACGTCAATAGGTTTTGGCGGGAATCGCATAGCAACGGCACCGCACCAATATAGGACTATAAAAGGAACGGTAGCGGTATCGCAAATTACTACGTAGAGTAAACGTACAGCGGACCATGCTGTTTTAGGTTATGAAGCTCTACAGCTTTGTTAGAAGAGCGCTAACAGAAACGCAGAGATACTAAAGAAATCTTTTTAGTTAAAGAGAATTGTCATCTCTTTAACACTTTACAAGGTATGTAAAATCTCGCTCGAATAGAAATTTCGATTAACTTAAAAGATCTCAACATGAAACTACTGATTGAAGTACCAGCCTCAGTGTATAAATATTTACAAGAGATCTCAGGATTAAGATACATTGATGCGGATGTCTTTTATCAAGGTGTACGAATTTATATGAGGAACAAACGAACTGGAAAGTGGTAGATAAACCACCGTATTGTATAACAATGAGAATGATTATTTGATGCCATTGGAATTTGATGTTAACCTATTTAAATACATGGAATTCACCTGATGGCAGAACTAAGAACCAGATAGATCACTTCTGCATAAGCGCTAAATTTCGCTCATCAGTTCAAGACGTCAGAGCATACAGAGGTGCAGAGATCGGAAGTGATCATAACCTCTGCA
>JAMPIV010009988.1:0-154905 GCA_024509875.1 Oreohelix idahoensis | reverse complement strand
CCATTGATCAGAAATTTGCTGTTCTGCACCCAGTCTTTCATAATATCCGCTTCAGCAGTTTTATGTGGTAAATTTTACCTGCTTTCCCGCTATTATGGCAATCTTGTAAAATTGGTGCGCGACATTTTCTCAACGATTTTATATGGACCTCTCCACCCTGATTTTGCAATTTACTATTGCTACTGGCAGGAGTAATAATACCTGTTTCCCTACTTCTAGGCTCCCTATCCTTACGCAGTGCGCGTTGTAAGTAACACGCATTTTTTACGACGGGCACGGCGTACATTTTCCTCTTTGCCAGTTTCCCATCCTGTTTTAAGGCGTTGGGGTCAACTCATTCACGTATTGGGATGCAGAGGTGACCGTCCGTCATCAGCTTTAATCATCTGTCCAAGTAACGTAAACAGTGCCTCTAAAGGTCCTTTTTATTGGTCAAGAGGCTACCAAACAGCAATGGGTGCAGGTGGCATCCCAGTAGAATTGTGGGGTACTTCGCGGTAAGCCAAATAGTTGCTGCGGTAAGTATTGATTGGCCCAGCTCTCTGTTTTTTTATAAGAGAATAACCTGCGCAAGTTTCCGAAGGATGGAAAAAAGGGTCCCGTTAAACCGCTCCACCTGCTGTCCATTTGCGTGGGGTGTTGTAGGGAAGGTGTGGATATGTCGGGCCTGAAATATTCAAAACACTTCCTCGGTGAGTTTTCCCTCGGAATTGCGAACCATTATCTGTCAGGATCTGTGACGGAAAACCCTAGCCGAGTAAATATGGTGAGCAGAGCCTCAGCAACATGCTTGGAATCACAGCGGGCATAGCGATATGCCTCTGCCCCAATTATGGGAGCCAACAATCCCACTAAACGTGAGTTATATAACTGTTTCTTTTTTTCTTCGAGTAATTGGACCCACAATATCCACCGCTACAGGCGAGACGTCGAAGGGTGTGCCCAAGATTGTTGCATTTCTCCCAGAGTGGCTGGGGCCGTCCAGTGTCTTTCGGCGGCTGTCCTCTGGCACTAGCGGGCCATGATTTTCACATACGCTCTGGATAACGCGTTGATCCCTGGCCAATAATAATGACATGAAATACCTGAATCGTGCACTTATGCCCCATATGAGCCACTAAACGGAAGGGGCATGGCCCATTTCTAGGACCTGGGCTCGGTATGCTGATGGAACCACAAGTTGCCCATGTTCCTGTCCTCCATTTCCTGCTTTCCGATGCAAAAGCCCATTTTTCTTGTAGAAGTCTCCCTTTTGGAGAGGAGTGTGCGCTCTCGGTAGTTTTTGTTGTAGCAGGGCTGCAAGAGATGGATTCCTCAGTTTGCGCCTTTTTTAATTCCCCACCCCCGGAAGGATGTTGGGTGGGGATTCCAACTCCGTATTCCGTTTGGACTGTCCTCTAGTGGTGACAGCCGCCACAACCAGAGGGTGAATGGGTTCTCCCAAGAACACATACCCACCCTACTTAACACACCTAAGATCAAGGATGAAAATAGGGTCGCCGATCCAAGATCGCTGCACTGATTTCCCCCATCCATATTTCGCGATTTGACCTGAATCTTGGCTATCGGCCAAAACGCAATAGTGTGCTAGGCACTTTTAGAGTAGGTCCTTGTATTTCTATAGTGTTTCCCGTCACTCTGTCATCTGGTCAGGCTTGACTAGGGATGCACAGACAACTGCGTCGAATGCAAGGCCTGTATCATAAAGGCAGGTCACCTCTTGGTCATTTACGCGGACTGTCTCAACGACCGGGGGATGTCTCTCAACGGGTTTGTGTCCAAGATTCTCTCCGGTCCATTTCTCCCCTTCGCGGAGCCACTTTTACGTAAGGCAGGCAGCATGAATGAGAGGTGTGGTTTTTTCTATCCGGATACTTGCAACTCCGCGTATTGTGGGTGATGGTTCATACAGTGAACTTACAACAACCATTTTTCCCCTTGCCTCTGCTGCGCGGAAATTTGATCTCTGAGTATCTGCTTGTAGTCTGGCTTTGTCATGCTTTTTTCCCGAAGTTAGATATACGGTGGGTTTTCACTTGGGGGTCCATGTAATGACTGAGCTGGTCTAGTCTAGGTACGTAATCGGAGTTGTTTTGCCGTCTGGAAAGGACTCTGTGGATTCTCTGATAGTGCTGCCTGGTATCGTTTCGCTAACTGGACTATGGATTCTAAAGTGCTGGCCCCATTCTCTGTCAGGAATCTTCTCCTGTCGGAAGTCATGGTGTCCTTCAGTTGTTCGATCATGACCATTTCCTTCAGGCCTTCCCAATCATGAGTAAAATTCCACTAGGGAAACCCCACTTCTCCACGTAGGAATACCAGTCCTATTCACGGCAAATTGAGCAAATTCTCTCCCGACTTTTTCCCGTCCTAGAGTTACGGAACGGAACCTCTTCCTATAGGCGTCCAGCATGTAAGAGAGCTCATAACGAACCCATTAGTGGCCTTTTTCAGAGAGAGTCGTAGTCAGCCATGTAAACCTGGAAGGAAGCTTGCTATAACAACGTCCATAACCGCAAGTGCTTTCCTCTAAGGCCCTTGCGACAATTTCAGGTTCCAGCACTCAAATTGCTCTTCTTCTCCATATCCAAACGTGGTGGCCAAAAACTTCTCAAATTTAGTCACAATACCGACTATCGATCGAGTCCGGCTTTTCCCGAAAAAGCTTCAATGGAAACGTCAAGGGTCCCCCAAAGGTTGACAATGAGTGAGGAGGCAAAGGTCCGGTGCCCCCGTCGTGCAAGGAGGCAATAAATCATCTGACCGTGGCGATAGTTGCCTGAGGAGGTAGACTGCTGTCGCAAGCACCGGCATTGGACCGGTTCAACTCTTTTGAGGCTTGTCCCTGCATCTCTAACTGCTTTCATCTTCTCAGTGCAACAATGCTCTCGCGTTCATCCTCTCTCGCTGGTCACAATCCCTAGCGTGCTACAGCTTTAGCATATCCTCTCATCCTATTTCTGCTAACTTTAGTCGCTCGATCTCTTTCAGCGATTTCGCTGTTTATCCGAGCGTAATACAGTTATCAGTCTCGACACTGACATAATTCGCAAGGCTCCACCAACTAGATAACCTAGATCTCTCGAACCGGCCTCTCCCTAAGTGCTGGCATTAAGCTTATCTATTTCAGCCCATCGTTTTGCTGTTATAGTCCACACAACTGCGTAAGCTAGTGCTAACCTTCCAATAGAGTATTTCTAACAACAAGTAAATACTACTTTATTAGACTGCTGTAGAATGAAATTACTACAGTTTTAGGAGACTTAAGGTCCTGTAATTTCAATGAAATACAAAATCATGAACTAACTTAATTAAATACAACATAAATAAAATGGAATTCAACCAATCAATGCCTGAAATTTCTAGAAAAAATTTTTCTGGTACTTTCTTCTAGAGTTCAATTGTGTGAAAATACATGTGTTAAAATGGTATACTGTAATGACTGAATGGATGATACTATCCCAGAGGTATGATAAAATACATAAGTTCAATCCCGGACCGAGACACCATGTCCACGTAGCGTTGGATGGTAAGAATTCATTAGAAGAAATAATAGATCTGATTGTGGAAGATCGGGCTCAAGACTTCCTGCTGGGTTTATTCCACCACTTGAAGGGAACAAAAGGGTAATTTCTCCTAACTAAACAGGTCTGGAAAGGTTGTAAGGAGATATTTTTGGTCCTCATCGCTAACCATAGTTCCCCTTCTCAGATATATTATTACGTATTATCCTCAATTACTGGCGTTTATATTGTAGATTTTTACACGACTCCCCCCTCCCCCTTAAAAAGGAAGATAAACATCAGACAATAGTGTAACATCTAACAGAAGGAACAAAGCATGGTAAACAGTATATACACCCAAGTGGTTTTATTGCAACTAAAATGAATAGATGGTGATGATAGTATTGGTCCGATGGAATTAGTATTGTCTGCTGTTAGTACTATGTGTCCTCACATTCAAATGTGTTTTCATCCTGGATGAAAAAACAATTATGCATTGATTGTGGTGTGAGTTTCCCTTTTTCGTGGAAACTTAGCTTTTTCAGCCCCTGGGCTGAAGGTAGTGAAGTGAGAGGTTAGTTTCTCCGGAAATCTATCCTGACATTGCCCCAGGTAGG
Source organism: Oreohelix idahoensis (assembly GCA_024509875.1). NCBI lineage: Eukaryota > Metazoa > Mollusca > Gastropoda > Stylommatophora > Oreohelicidae > Oreohelix > Oreohelix idahoensis. The sequence continues at coordinate 150,785 of JAMPIV010009988.1, read as the reverse complement.
TCTTGAATGGTTTCGGATTTGGCCTTCTCTGTGCTCGACTTCCGATAATCCTGTCTGCTCTGTGATTGGACTGTCCGTGCAAGGCTCCATCCACCAAATAAGACCTAACTCAAAGATGGGACGCTACCTCCGCAATTTGTGAGACTCGTGGCTTAACATTCAGTGCTTTTTTAATGCGTGGAAGTATCGCCGATATCTGGGTTAGACCTAGCAGGCCTCAAGATTTCCAGGACAAGTGAAAACTCGCCCTGAAATTTAGCCGCCTTTTAAGCGGGTCAATTTCCGCTTGGACACGATGGATCCATAGCGGGCTATCAATTGTGACCTTTAGCGTCCATAAGTAAACGCTCCAATCAATTAGCGTTAAAAGTCACGTGAAATTGGTGTTCCGATAAGGGGCATAAACTGGTTTTATATCAAAAAGATAAAGCAGTCTTAAATTAAAACAGTTTCCTTACTACCGAGGTCAGGGGGTCTATCAATGACGTCGTACTTAAAAATAGCATTAAACGCGAGTGTTTGAAATTCACTGAACGCTATGGAAATTTCCGCAAGTGACACTGGGTTTCCCGTGGACTTTGCGATCATGCATTGGATGGGCAAAAATGATGTGCACGATGGGGGAGTGAAGAGTAAAAAAGGGTATGTAATGTGGGATTGGGTTAGTATATGGTTTTAATTTTATAAATTTATTGGCAAGTCGTCACAAGTCATAAGCCATCTAAATACAGAAATCCATGGTGATATCACAGAGAAGAAAGAAGACATCATGATTACTGTTGAGAACAGTTGGGATAGGTCCGACCAAAATTAAATTTATCATCGAATAGCTATTATTAGAATGTAGAAAGGGGGGCATCAAATATGGAATAGTTTAGCCACCCATTGTAATTCGAAAAGCATTGTTGTAGCTGGGAGACTTAATTTTATTCAGAGCCATAATTTCAGGCCATAAATCGAAAAAAGGATTCCCTCAGCAATGAGAGATGGTTTTGGTAAGAAAAACGAAGATGGGCTGTATACCGCTCCAACGTATGTCCCAGTCTTGACATATTGGGATGATCCATTGGGCAACTGAACTACAGCACACAATTTGCCAGATCCAAAACCTCAGAAATGAGGTAATGAGGAAGTGGTTGAAAGTAACAAGGTATTTAACATGGATCCGCAACCAGACATACGTCCAAGGCCTAAAATCCACCCCCCCTGGGCAGACCCAAGGAACAGGTCCCAACAAAGATGGTTTGGCCATTGACTGCAGCCCCTGCAGACCCAATAGATCCCAACTAAGATTGGTTTGGCCATGTCTGCAGAATGGGAAGTAGATGGGCTACCACAACAAGCATGGAAACAATGAGCCAGGGATCCAGACCCCCAGAGAACGACCACAAGTCTGCTGGTGAGGACAAACAATAGACAATCTTTGAAGGACCGAGTTACTAGAATGTATTGACCATGCCAGAGGAAGACAGCGATAGGATAGTCCACTGGCGGCCTCTCTCTTTCCCAAAACCTCTAAACCTCACGGTAGAAGGGAACGACTAAGTAAGTAATTTGTTCGAAAACGAAAAAACTATGGTCACAAGCGGAGGATTTATCACTAAATTCTTTCCTAGTTGTTGTTCAATGGCCGTCCTGAGATTCCCCCCCCCCTTAGTTTTTTTTTTGCACTTGGATAGTTGTTGAGTTTTGTAAGGTAACTTTTTTTTTTTTTTTGTCTTAAAAAGCCGTCACTGGGGTGGGGGGGGAATTTGAGTTGCCCTTCGGCCCATAGACATGTCATTGTTAGGCCTGGGGCAACCCTTTTTTTGTGGCCAGACTTAGCTCCTATCCCAACTGAGGGTTAATCGACAGAGCCCGTTGAGTTATTCAGTCAATTAGGCCGCCAAGAACATTTCACACTCCAAAGAGGATGAGGCCCGAAATGAGTCTGGTGAATAACCATGAACACCTGTGACCGCCAGTACTAATAGCCGAAGCCATGACTAATGCGCTCCCGAACTGTAACCGTTCAACAAAGTTACTATAATGGGTAACCTAACAATAATTAATGTGACCCGCAATAATAAAAAAGTAATGATAAACGTGTTTATTGTGATATATAGGCTAATATGATATATTTTTGTATTATAATATATATATATATAATCTAAATATATATATATATATATATATATTATATAGATATATATATATATATATATATATATATATATTTTTTTTTTAAATATTTTATTAATTATTTATTATTATTTTTTTTTAATATCACTTTTCCGTCACTCTGTTTTCCAGTCCTTGTGTTCATTATTTTTTGCTTTTAATGTACTATCCGCTTTAGACAACTCAGGCAAAACACTCCTTAAAAACTACAGACCCATATCTCTCCTAAACGTAGACTACAAAATTTTAACAAACACGCTAACAAACAAACTAAAACCATTCATGACCACCCTTATACATGAAGACCAGCAATGTAGCGTTCAACACAGAAACATTCACCAGCACACACATTTCATCAGAGACATAATCACCTACGCACACGAGAAGGACTTTTTGGTATTTTTTTTTATTGTCCCGTCCGTCAATCCCTTCAATCTCTCGATCATTTTTTGCTTTTAAAGGGAAAACAAAACAGACTTTCCATTTGAACTTGTACCAACAAACAACATCAAAATCTACGGCATCACTTTTCCTTCACACCCAAACCGCACACACAAAGACATATGGCAGAACCTAATATCACAAATAACAGACATGCTACATAGATACAAATTCAAAACCACAACAATTTTTGGACGAAGCACGATTGTAAACACTTATGTCATTCCCAAATTACTATACGTAGCCACAGTTTTTGACCCCCCGAAACAGACCGTTACAGACATAAACAAACAGATCAGAAGATTTATTTTTAGTCACACAATCTACAGCATAAAACATAAGACACTTATACAAGAAAAGAAACAGGGAGGGATTGCACTCCTGGACATACAGACAAAGATTCAAGCACTTAGAATCAAACACGTAGGGAGCATCATCAAACATCCAGAGCAACACATGCTAGCACACTATTACATGGGGCTCAGACTGAGACCACTAAACAACTCAATGCCGCACCATTTCGGCCCACCACCATCATTTTACAAGTCATGCATACAAGCCATTCACTGACACGACAGCTCAATTCACCAGAAAACAAATGCAATCTACAAACACTTAGTCAAACTACAAGCACCCCCACTACATCTCAGAATTAAAAGAGGACAGAAATACTTAAAGACAAATTATACTGACACTTTCACCAAATTACACAACCCTCAGATCACTGCCAAGGCAAGAGAAGTTACCTTTAGACTCATATACAACATGACACCCACAACAGAAAGACAAGCTCACAGATCCAAGCAAACATCACAGTGTCAGCTGTGCAAAACACGCATTCAAGAAACCGAAGATCATATTTACTACACGTGCAATACAGTCATACCCATGAGGAAAGCATTGCAAGATATGATCGCCTCACACACAGGACAACCCGTAGACTTTTACAGATCTATTTTTCTTAACACACTCCCAAGATCAACACCCGATACACATACAAAACTACTCATGTTACAGTCACAATACAGATATTTGATTTGGAGTTTTAGGAATTTAGCAGTTTTCAAATACCGCCATTTTAATCCCCATATACTTTTGCAAAAAGCACTGTCAATTTCACATGATTTTAATGTATAGCGGAGCAACACTCCTCCGCTCTCTCCATCTTAAGGAATTAGCCAAGACGCCACAACATTTCCCTTCCTTTCGTGTACCGGTAAGTACGGGCTAGCCTCTTGAAAGGCGACTCAGAAGCGTGTTCAACTGTTCCTAAGTTGAAGCCTGCACACGACTGAGAACAAAGCAATCCGTAACAGATACCGACCTTCCTCCTACTCAGGGCCTTCAGTAGTGTCTCTCCCGCCCCATTCCGCCCGTCTTCTAAATGCGTTTTCCAACGCAGACCGACCACTATTCCTAAATTGGGGTCTTTCATAGCTCTCTATTCTCCCCGCACCGCTTATTGTATTGTTGAAGTGAATTTAATTTGTGAATGCATGTGTAAAAAATTACTAGTGAATGCGCGCAAGTTTTTTTTTTCTATATACTGTCGCAAAATTGGTTTCAATATATTGCAAACGTGGTCGAGGAGTTTACAGTTAAAGCCACCGATCAATTGTCAACAAAGCGACCGCTGTCAAAATGGCGGTGTATCAGCGAAATGTGTATCAGACAGAGGAAATCGCCAAGGATAAATAAAAGCAGAAGGGAATCATTATGAAAAAGATTTCACATTTTAGTCCAGGGAAGGATTGTGTATAACTGCATATAAGAAGAAACGGTAGGAAGTTATCCTTTACGGAGATATATACGTATTTCGGCTGCCCACAGTTACGCTGAAAGCCAGTAAACCCACTTCTGTACTAAATGCTAAAATCAACAAATAACAGTTTGGGAAATTACATGGATAGGAAGGTAGAGATTTATCAACTGTATAAAACAAGATAAGATGGAACAGTATGGATAATATATAAGCCGAGGATGAGAAAGGAGAAGTTCAGGCAACGCACAGATCGAGTGAAATCGCTGCTTCGAAAAGAGATTTTCCGCAGAGGCCTAAGCTGTGACGTCACTGCTCTCCGATACGGCCGCGTGATGCGTATAAATAAGCGTATCGGTAAACTGAGACACACACATCGAAAAAGGTTTGAGACAGACTGACGGAGATAACGCCACTACGCAAAATCCATCTGAAGTGTGAGCGGATCGCCAAAAGTTTCAGTCAATGTCTGGAGTCTGAGGGTTCCATGAAATAACTCAAACCGGACTGTCAAGTATCAGAAGCCTGTGTTGTTCATCAGAGGCAATCCCACAAAAGTGCAGGACCCCAAAGAGTGAACTTCAACTGGTCATTGATATCCCTAGTGCTGGGTCTACCAATACTGATAGCTACAAAAGACAGTCCCGTGTCAGCAGTGTCAAGATACTCAGATAAGTGTCACTTAAGACACTGACCACCCATAAATGAAACACAGCTAATAGTCAATTGATGACATTTATCAGAGGACTAAGAACAGTGATATATTTAAAATGAATGCAGTTTTCAGTAACTTTATTATCCAAGATCTTGCAGTCTAAATAGACAGTAATAGGAATTGTGTGACTTAATTTTATATTTATATTTCAATGCTCTGTTCCAACTAGCAGTAATAGAATATTAGTGTAAAGATTAAAATATTTTAACTGTACCTGAGGAATTATTCACTTCTTACAGTTGTGGTTAAAGTGAATGTTCATTTTATTTATTCCCTAGACATTATTTAGTAATCATAAGATAGTCACAGGGAGGAGACACCTTAAATCCTGGTACAACTTCTTACCAACTGGCCAGGGTTTTCACAGTCTGACTATTTCTATGATATCCATACACCAGTGCTTATTTCTAAGACTGGGGTATTACTTGTAAGACCAGAACTCTTTACTCGCATACTATCCTGGTAGCCTATGAGATACCTGGATTCTCACATAGATCATAATTTTAATTCGAATTCCCCCCCCCCCCCCCCCCCCCCCCCCCCCCCCCCCCCACCCCCCCCCCCCCCCCCCCCCCCTATTTCACCTTGAAATTATTAATGGACACCGTCAAATTTACATGAATGTACAGAAATGCCCAACTTTAGTATTTACTTTCCTCACCTTGTATTTACAGTTTATGAATGTAATTTAGTGTATGTTGTAAATTGAACATGTTTTGGAATTTCAAATTGGATATGCTCTAGGGAACATGATTACAAACTACCCCTTGTATCTTTCTCGAAATGCCGGTGTGCCTAGCCGCCTTTATGGCTCAAGGCTGTATGCTCAACTTGTTAGATGAAACTTGCCAAGGAGAAAAGTGTAACGCAGCACACAATTGGCCACTATACTTTCAACCCGGGGGCATTTAATATCTCGCGCAGACAAAATTTTCAAGTGTCCTTTGTCCTGTCAGCCAGACTGTCCACTGAAGTTACTTCAGAATGCAATCACCATTAGTCACCTGGTACGACATGCCGAGGGTGAAGTAGATAATATTTCTTCCATGTATTTCCAGTCACCTCCCATGTACGACACTATATTTACAATATACAAAATGTGATGTTTTATTTGAGACACTTTGATAAGTGCACTTGATAGAATGAATAAATATCAGTATAAAATGAAAAAAAAAGAGAAAAATGATGGAAGAAGAGACTTGAAACCTGTTAAAAATTTTAATATGCCTAGTGTGTTTTGTGTTTCGCCTAGGGAAACAAAGAAATGTTTCAAGAGTCTATTTGTTTGACACATGTACCAACAATCTCCCCCCCCCCCCTTTTTTTTTCTCTTTCCCCCACTTTTTTGGTAATATACATGCCCCACAGGGTCTTTTGTTGTCTGGTTTTTAAGATAACCCTTTAGGTATTCGTAAATTTCCTTGTGGAAGTATGATTGGCATTTTTGTAAGGTCCCGTTCTCTCATCACGACAATGCATCCAATGAGTAACAACCTTTTTGTACATGTTGAAATGCTAAAATGGTTTTCACACCGCACTGAGTACGGGTAAAAATAACTCCCGTCCCTATCTTTGAGACAGTGTCTGCTAAGCCCTCGTGGCTACTCAGCAGAGCACGCCCAACTGTTGCACATTATCTGAAACCTGCCCACACTCGGAGGTAAACCTTAAACTGGGCCTTTTTCAAGCAACATTGTATCTGAACACCTGCTGGTACCGGCTTAGCCCGGAACACAGCCATACCTTCTACTTGTGTGTGTGTGCGTATTACTTATCACTAAGGTATTACTAAATTTAAATTGTGATTTGACCTGATTCGTGTATGTATGTGTACAAAAGATAGGGGTGAATACATGTGAGTCTTTACATAAATTGTATTTTTCTTATACTCCTTGTTGTAAAATGCAAAGTTTTGTAAACTGAAATTGAAAAGCAAATAAACTTCACTTAAAAAAAAAAAAAAAAATCCGCTTTCCGGTTTAGTGGCAGCCATCTTTGCTTCAACGTGTGACAACACATAGGGGAGTATTTTTCTCTTATTTCTGTAGTTTCCTGTTCTCCACTTTATTCTCACTTTCTTTCCCTCCTGTCTCTTGTTGTCTGTCCCTGATGAAGGCCTTGTGGCCGCAATGTAGGTTTTTCTTGTCCTTTCTCTTTGTAAGATGTATTACTGTTTGTGTGTTTTTGTAATTTTTTTTCATGTTTTTTTGTTCTAAAAGAAATGGGAGGAAAGCGAAATAGCTTCAGATGAGCTTCGTTTGCCTCTACTCATCCACCGTCTTGGGAGAGTCTATCCAGTTCAGCCTAATCATTGGTTATAATTAGAGTGTTAATTTTAATTTTCAACTTTGTGTCACATTTAATACGTAGTTACAAGTGATAATAGCCGCAGTAGCATAGTGGCAGTGGTCTATGGTTCGATCACCAGATGAGGTGGGATTTTTTTAGGCCACAAACGGCTCCTGGGTTGACCCAGCCCCAAATGGGTACCAGAGCAACTCTGGTAAGGTTAAGGCGGCCGGCGTGATGCTGACCACATCACCCCTAGTGTGCCGATAGTCAAGAAAATATGGACCTAACACCATATTCCCAATATGCCTCAATGGGCATGTAACGGGATCCTTTACCTTACAAGTGATAATACATAAAGTGTTATGTATTTACATTGGAATTTTGTTGCTTTTTTGGTTTATCCTTGAATATTAACCTGCAGTAGATATTCAGCAGTCATTTTATTGTGCCATAGGTACACTCGTCATTAGCTCATATCCTTAGCTTATTAAACAGGTGTTATCTTAATTCTCTGTGACCTGTGTGGATTCTGCAACACTCCACAAACTACATCAGCAGTACAAGAGTTTTGATACATGGAGTCCCATACTGGAAATCTGTTTTATGGGTAAGAGAGATAATGAGGGACTTAAAATATATAGAGAAGAGAACTGGAGAAATGCATGAAAGATGACATGGAAGAACTTTGAACTGATGGCTCAGGACAGAAAGTTTTGGCCTTTGCTCCTCAGGGAACATTTAAACAAATATAGAGGGGGAACCCGAGGCCTGTAAACAGTAAATAAATAAATGTTACACACATCAAGGAATGTTTCAGGTACTCATGAGAAATAAAGAAGTAGAAAACTAGACAACAGAAATATAACAGAAGTGAGTGGCTTACCGGAGAATCAAACCCAGGACCTTCTGCACGGCACCACCACCTAGCTATGGAAGCGAATCTATCCTCCCTGCCTAGTTGGCTTGGAATCACACAATCCTCCCTGCCTAGTTGGCAGGGAATCACACTATCCTCCCTGCTGTAGCTATGTGGTGGTGCCGTTCGGAAGCTCCTGTGTTCGATTCTCCGGTAAGCCACTCAAATCTGTTGTTTTTCTGTTGTCTATTTTTCTACTTCTTTATTTCTCATAAGTGCCTGAAACATACCATTATGTGTGTAATATTTATTTATCCTCAGGGAACAGAAGGGTATTAATGATGATTTCTTTGACAAAATAACCAGGTGTTGAAAATCAAAAGCAAGTTCATGGAAATTTTTTTTTTTTGTGCAAACTAAAACCTCAGGTGAGACCCGATGGTATGAAGAATTAAAGCAGACCAAGTTTTATTGTACTCAATACAGGACATGTTTTTTTTCTCCTAAGTACACAAATGAACTTTTTGAATATGTTAATTAATTTTCTTGCTTCACAGGGCAGGTCTGAATACAATACCACTGTCCTGAAGCAGTTCATTTTCTCTAAGTTAGCAGATCTGATTCTCTAAGATTTTCTTATAGACAGAATGTAAGCTGCATATATTGATTGTATCTGCGTGAAAGCACTTTAAAGACCAATGACCCGTTTTCTTATGCACAGTACGCAATTATTTCTTCATATTCATGTTCAGAGAAGCAGAACAGACGTGTATGTTTGTTTAGCAAACGTCTGTATTAATCTTTTTAAATTCAGACCTGAAGCATTCAGCTTACATGCAGATTGTTAGTTATCTTAGTTTTTTTTATTTTAAATTAAAACCAGATTTGCAATATTAGTTATTTAAGTATTTTTTATTTTTAAAAGAATTAAAGCAAGACGGCAATATTGCTTCATGTCAACTTCATTTATTTAAATATTTGTAAACCTGTGGCAAACATTTCACCAAAACTGTTTCAGGGACGAGGTAAACATTTATACTGAAGTCATTACACAAACATTTCCCTCACTTCCTTTCACTGCGAAGGTGTTAGTGGGACAGACTTGGGTCTGAAGAAAGAATGAAGAGGAACAAGAAGATCAAGGAAGAAGGTGAGAAAGAAGGAGGTGGAAGAAAAAGAAGACAAGAGGAAGAAGAAATAATAGGTAGGAAAGAATAAAGAGGAAGAAGAAGAAAGAACAGTAAGGAAAAAGAAGAAGAAGTAGGAAGAAATAGGATTAGGAAGAAGAAGACACAAACAAATAGCATTCTACAACAACTTCAGGAAATGACATATAGCGACAGAAAGGACAACAAAATTAAATATTAATATTATCATATTTGTTTATTTGACTCTATCTGGTCACTGTATTGCCCTTAACCAAACATAAAACAAGTTGTAAATACTGCAATTTTCATTCATAAACAGCAAGAACATTCTTCCTATTCCTTTTGGTCATGAAGCGCTGCATACATCTTTCAGTCATGAATTCATCATTCAGGCGTACACACCAAGTATATACAGCTGTTATTCTCACAAGAAACCACATAAAATAATCATACAAAAGATCAAGGAAATATGTGATTCACTTTTCAAATGATTTACCACATTTCTTTAAAAAATGTTTGTCATCTTTAGAAAACCCCCCCCCCCCCCCCCCAAAAAAAAAAAAAAGGCTCAGCTGCTATATTCACTTGAAAAAAGACAAACGAACAAACTGTTAGCTAATAAACAATTGTGTGCTTAAATATCCTCTAACAGAAAGGAAAATATACAAGTCTCAATCAAGGGAAGCTATATAAAATAAATTTGAAACCAAATGCTATCTGAGGAAATTATCACGTGATTTATCAATGATAAATAACATAAATTCTATGTATAAAAGGTTGATAAAAACAGCACAATGACAAAAGTATATATCACAAAATACATCAGCCAGATATAACAAAATATATAATGTTAAAAGAATTACAGCCAAAAAACTTCCAACAACGTTTACAAGTCAACCAAAGCATGTAATTTAAATAATTCACCTCGGCCATAGAAGACAGAAGCAGCTCCTTTGTTAAGGAGGTTCATGACATGGCTAGAGAAAGCCAGATATTCAGAGACCCCTGCAAAACACAATTTTGAAATGCTGAGATAGAATTACCAAAGTGGAACTGTGGTAAAGAACAAATCACAAGCAAACAGAAACAGAGATAACCTGAAGATAGTAGGAATAATTTATTACAACTCTGAGAAAGTCCCTTTTTAGAAACTATGGCACAGCTTCCCAAGTTGGCTTAAAAAAAAAAAAATAAAGGGAAATAGGAAAGAAGACAAAATTGTAAGATTACATAATAAGTGGAGAGTAAAAAAGAAAACATGAATCACATGGAGAAAACAATGTTCAAGTAAAGATATGCCACAAAGCAACAAATGTATGCTCCAAAACAGAAACACAAAGGCAGGAGAATGACAGAATGTGGTTAACAAGAGAAAGGAGTTGGACAGAAGACTGTGGTATTTACAGAGTATAAGCTTGTGAACTGTCAAATTCCACTCAAATAATTTATTGTGTGTTAAGACCACTTATAGCATAATTATTTCTTTTGACATTTTATATCTGATTAAGCAGTTTCTTATATTTGAGACATTTTCCAAACAATTGAATAATTTCATGACACCATTTTATAACGAAGCAAATAATTTCTTACATTTAAAAACACATTTTTCAGAAGCCCTGCATCATTCCAGTATAAGCATCCTCAGGCAACCAAAGCCAAGCTCTGCAAAAAATGCTTTATGACTACATTAATTCAGTTTTTCCATCCTCTAACATCTCACTCGTACTGTCTTCACTGCAAACTCATTATTTTATTATTTTATTTCAAATACACCTAGGCCTTCACACTTTGTTGTCGGCGCTGTCTTGATGCTGATGCTTCCAGCTCACTGGCAGCCAAGGCCTGAGCTAGGAGAAAATCTTCCCTTTCTTGATCTATCAACCTGAAAACAACACAAGAGGGAAATGGTTGACAAATTTTTGTTACAATGTTCCACACTCCAGAAATACACTTTGACATAAAAGTGTTCCTTAGTTAATTTTAATTTGTTTCATTTTGTCTTTATATTACAAATAAATTATGCTGTGCTGACAACATATTACTAACAGTAAAACAATTTGATATACAGTAGAAATGTGATTATCCAAATCCAGATTATTATAACTTCGATTGTCCAAAATGCTAATTAATGAATCAACAAAACAAAGGAAAATCAGCATGGTCTGTGATGTAAGCACCCCTCCACTTGCTCAGACAGCCTGTGTGGTCATTAGTCAAGTCCTTTCCAGTCTGTTCCCAGCTGTAGTGTAGTCAGTTTAGTGTTGTGTTTAGTTTAATTTTCAAACCCATTCCAATTTTTATAGAAGCTACAAAATATATGTCAAACAAATGAACACGTTTTGACAAGGGCAGATACAACGCAATTGAAAAAGTCATGTACATTTCATTTCCTGGCACAAGGAAAAAGAATGAAAATGTGTAACCCAGGGGATTGGAAAGGTCGAGTCTGACAATGGCAGACAAAATAGGAATACTTAACTGGTCAAAAAAAAGTTTTTTCTGGGATCGGAGAATCAGGAATTTCTACACAAAATATTTTGCTCAGAATTATTTCAAAATACTAACTATTTGAAAATAAAACATATCTGAGTTCTATTTATGTGCTTGTTGAATAAAAATATTTATTAATTTATTCTCTTAGTGTGGCAAAACGGATTTCAGTGAATGGAAACTGAAAAACACTACCGCAAACAGATACAAGCGTAATAAATGAAAGAGGCCAAGAGACTTGAAAGCAGATACAGAAAGACCTGAGAAACAGAACAACCAGGGACTTGAAAAATGATGCTTACTGGTATCAGTTCCACCCTCATCAGTTCCACACTGGTGATTCTGTCATACCATTTAATCAGTCTATTTTACATAAATAACAAATTATTTTTAAAAATTTATGAAAATCTAATTTCCTCATTGCAATTTTTGTTGTTCTTCATATTCCATAGCCATATAATAGGACTGCCTTGACATCTGAGTTGAATATTCTTATTTTTGTGTTGGACATGATCTCCTTAGATTTCCAAATATTTTCAAATGCAGAAAGAGTCCATCTTGTCTTCTGTATTTTTATTTTGACCCATTCATTCACCTTTGTCTTTTCCTTTTCACTCCTTGTGGAGCATGGAACCACCGCTGCATTAGGTCCTCTTGCAGGAATCCTGCATCAAGCACTCACATGCTCTTACAGCATTGTTTCTGTAGCAGTGTGTTTTACATGACGGGATTGCCAGCTCCTTACATAGCCTCATATTTGTTGCCTCGTATGACATACTGCAGACATCAGTGGTCATATTCTTTCTTTGTCTCCTCAGAGACCCCCTGGGAACTAAATGGGTTTGTCTATGTTGCTGCCATTATAAATGTAAGAGTTTACATACTGTAAGAGTGTTTCTTCAAAGATACTTTAGCAACTCACTTGCTGCGTTTATTCTCATAAGCTTGCTCTTTTCTCTCTGGATTTTATGATGTAGTTATTACGACTTACCATCCAGTATTCCTCCTGTGTCCTGCATCTGGTGTTGTTAGAGGGACAGAAGGGCACGTCAAGTGCCATAACTTAAAGCTTTAGTGATCACTTCCATTTAAAGAACTTAAACTCTGATGCTCTCCATCAGTTTTGTTGTTCGTTTTTTCCCATGCCACACTATCCAGCTATACATTACATTTTCTCCCCATCTTTCATTACTTCTCTTTTCATCTTTCCTGTTTTAACTACATTTTCAAGTCCACTGAATTCTGTTTGTCACTTTTTATATATCTGTTTTTACAGCCATCGTCTGTTGTAGAAAACAGATCAGTGTAATTCATCCTATGTCTACACATACACAACAGTTGTTCAATATTCTTATTTGTCTAAACAGAGTACCGTACTTTCATGAGGCTGGTAACCTCATATGTAAAACTAAGTGCTACAGAAACAACTGGTGCAACCGCACATGCACGTGGGTACATGCTTCCTGGGGAACAGCTGCACTGTTTCTTCTATGCTCAGTAGGGAGAAAATAAGGAAATCAATGAATGAATGCAGATAAATAACAGTAGTGTTATCAAAACAGACAAACATTTTGGTATAGCATGCAATGGAAATAAAAGTACATTTCTGAATGGGAGTGGCGGGGAGATCCTCAAAATGCCTGATGTTGACAGTCACTAAACAAAACTCTTGCTACTGTAACTTACCTATCAGTCTGATCTGGGTCCCCTCCATCACTTCCATTCATGGACATGTGTAATGCCCTGCCTAGTGCCTCCTCTTCATTCTGATGGAGATTTAAAAATTAAGCAAAATCAAGCCCACAATTTACAAAATGTTAAGCAGCATTTTGGCTCATTTAATACTTACAAAAAATTAGTCTGACCCAAGCAAGAACAGCCCCTTATTTTGTTAACAGTGGTCTTCAGCAAATACATTTTTGTGATGTTTATCTACATAAATCTCTGATCTACTATTGTATACAAGGAAATGCTGTCCATCAGAAATGACTCAGACAATATTACCACCAGACTTTAAAGTCTTTTATATTTGGATATGCGCCCTAATATAACCAACTAGGTTGAACGGGACGTGCCTCACCAATACGAGGCCAAAAAAAATCAGAAATGACTGACATTATTTGGTGTTAAAATTGCAGATTTGCACTTAACAAAACAAAACCTAAAAGCTGAAATATCAGTCCTTCACCTTGACAGTAAAAATCATAGCACTCACTGTTATGAGTAAAATCATAACAGGTTTTATCGCACTCGACATGGTTTGTATACATACTTCCTTGTTGATATGCGTTGCCCGGACTACTCCGGAAGTACGTCACATAGTCTGCTAATATTTGGCAGACGATTCTTTGCTGGTCTTGCGTGGCAAATCTGAGCTAGTATTCGTCCTCTTTCGATGTGTATTCACTGTGTGTGAAAGATGTGTTTATGACGAGCTCCAGAAAGTGTACTCTTGTGATAAGAGTCTTTATGAATTTATATCAGCTAGGTCGTCCTACAGTATGGAGTCTATGCTTGATTATATTTAAATGGACAAGCAAATGCTGAAATGAAAGACGTGAGTGTGGAACTATTATATTAAAGATTTCAGCAGAATGCATAAGACATCTTGTCCTTAGTCTACGTGACGATAGACGTGTTTCATGGACTGGCTGGTGAATGCCATTGATTATTATATGGATGCAAATATATAAGGAGCTTCGTCCTGTATTAAAAATGAATATATTGTCTTCAACGTCAAACTGGCCTTGTCAAGTTTTTGACTGTTGAGAACTGATTTCACGTAGAAGGCTGTTAAAAAGTTGGACTGAGAGGCCTGTTACCAAATCTACCCTAGACAGGCTGGAAGCCAAGATCCAGCTACTTGGTGACTTTAAAAGAACTCGGCGGGGAGAAGTTAGACTACCTAATTATACCCCAACATTCACTCAAACATTCACTGGCAATTAAGGAGTTCATCTAGGACACTTTCTTGCTGGTCAGAAAATGAATGTCTCCACATAAATTACACAAGTCCTTCCTGAGTCAACTGGCAGTAACACTGACAACACATTAACAAAAAAATGTTCAAATATGGCTTTGATCTGCCAGGCTCTGTACCTCAGAATGAAATTTTTTTCTACGATATGCACATTCATCAACAAAATCTGCCCACCAGGTACACCTAGTTGTGACTACCAGATCAGATTGGCTCTCTAACATATTGTCTCTTCCCTGGATGTATGCTCTGACTGAGTATTGTCAGTTTGAATCTTCATGTTACAGCACTGTCACTCTCTAACCCACTGACCTACAACCTTTTCTTGTAATATGGTTTTCAACATAGCATTCATCACTTAAATTGCCTTTTTTGTGTGCTCCCTGTACTACATAGGCCTTGAATACGTTCACGCCAAGCCTCTCTTCCTCTTCTGTGCCAACTGTTCATACGCTTTTCACATTATCTTTATCCCTTGTAAATCTATCTTCAATTTCTTTCTTTATGTGTTTTTAGGTCTCCCTCTATTTTACTTACCTTTAGAGTTCCAGAAAAAAGAACTGCCTTGTAATTCATCCCATTCAATGTCTATGGCTTTAATTCCCCTCTTGTTCTACTGGTATATGTCTGGTTTTGAGCATCAATTCCACCATTGGTCATCTTGTCATACCATTTTAATCCTACTGTTTTCAGTAAGTACCCACATTATGCAAGTCTGTAACTTTTTGGTTTTCGTTTTTTTTTTTTTAAAACAAAGTGTTATATCTGTTTACAAGCCAAAATTTATTTATTTGTCTAATTTTGAACTTTTGTATTCATTCTCTGTTCCTCTCTAGTTTTCCAGCATTTCTGAATTCATTGCTTCTGTTTCTATAAAATGTGCCCCATTCTTCACCATTTTTCAAAGGGCCTCAACTTTTTCATATTTCTGCAGCATAAAATAATGAAGTGAATACAAATTAATTCTGCATGGGGCTGGCAACCGCATCATTTAAACAACATGCAACAGAAACCACTGCCATAAAAGAACAAGAATGCTCTGGTCAAGATTTTTTGCAAAGAGGCCAACAGCAATGGTGGTCCATGCTCCATGAGGAGCAAAAAGGGAACAGAAAACATGAATGAACGTATAAAGTTCAAAACTCTAATTTAGGATTAATTTGTATTTTTGCAAGTCCCTTTTTTGTCTTCAGCTGTTCAGCGCATTTTTGCTCACTGTTATTCTTTACTTGACATCTGCTTCACATCTGCCATCTCTTATATTATTATTGCCAATGATCTGAGAAACTTTTCAATCTATCTGATTATTATGTTGTAGGAAGGCTTCCCATTTGCTTTGCTAATTATCATAGAAGGCTTGACTTACACAAGACTAGGCTGGCTGCAAGGATACATTCAGCCTTTTTAGTTTAGTAGTGTAAATATAAATAATCTGCTGACATAACAAGAGATGTAACCTTGCTGAAAACCACAATAGAAGAAAGAGTTGAAAGCAAACATGCAAGAGGAAGACATTGACTGAAGGGAGAAGGTAACATCAAGAGATGGACAAAAGAGTTTGAGTGTACCAGCAGGGCAAGAGATGAAAGATGTTTAGAGGTTACAACCATCCTTTGATGCAGAGATGACAACTGTATCTGCTGTGATAAATGAGGTTATTTATATACTACAGACATAAGGAGGATACCAAAAATTATATAAAAAATGTAGCAACATACCACAGCACCCTGCATTGATGAATAGTTTGCTTCAATTGCTGTTCTTGTATTGCTGAAATAGAAGAACGCAGCACATTATCAGCCACAGTAATTCTGTGTCTAAGGCTAAAAGCACAATTACTTATATCTGAAAAGGTATAATCTCTATCATTAATTCTACAATCTGCATTTTTATTATCTCATCTACAGTCTGAATAGTTATGATTTAATATACAATCCGAATTTGTATTATCTACAATATGAACATTTATGATTTCACCTACAATCTGAATTTGTATTATCTCATTTACAATCTGAATTTGTATTATCTACAATATGAACATTTATGATTTCACCTACAATCTGTTTGGTTTGGTTTTAAGGACTATCTTCATTGCACACGGACGACTCCATCAGTGCTCCGATCTCCTGCCTTAGATCACACAAGGAGGATCTCAGCACAGTGCATGAACTCAAAAGACCGGTGAGAATCCCAGTGTGTGTATATATAGAGATCATTTAAATTTTGTCAGTGCAGCGGCCTGATAAGCCAACTCTTTACGATTTCCAACTGCCATGGGATTTTTAACTTGCACACGGGACCTCCTGTTTTTTCACCCTTAGCCGAGAAGGGAATCTCATTTACAATCTGAATTTGTATTATCTACGATATGAACATTTTAAATTTCACCTACAATTTAAATTTATACAATCTACAATGTGAATTTTTATGATTTCACCTACAATCTAAATTTGTATTATCTCATTTATGATCTGAGCTTGTATTATTTACAATATGAACATTTATTATTTCACCTACAATCTGAATTTGTATTATCTCATTTATAATCTGAAGTTGTATTATCTCATTTTCAATCTGAATTTGTATTATCTCATTTACAATCTGAATTTATATTATCTACAATATGAACATTTATGATTTCACCAACAATTTGAATTATCTACAATGTGAACTTTAATGATTTCACCTACAATCTGAATTTGTATTATCTCATTTACAATCTGAACTTATCTACAATATGAACTTTTAAGATTTCATCTACAATCTGAAATTATCAAAGTTCTGAATATAAACTGAAAATGAACACAAGCAAGCGACCCAGTTTTGTAGCATTGAGAAATGCTGGTAAAACGCAAATAAATCTAACTTTTAAGATACAGAAGACTACTTTAAGCCTTAGAAAGGCAAGCAGTGAGTTAGATCCAGTCAGTGTGAGTATACCACATGAACAACAAAGGAAGACTCACTCTGATTTTGTATTGACATTTCCACTTTCAATACGGGAGGAAGTTGACACTGCCTGCTGGGACTTCTTGGGCATCTGTTGAGCCCTAAGTATTGCTGCTGCCCTGTTTGAATTTAAATATAAATGAATTACAAATAAAGCTTGATAATAATAACTGATTATAAAAATTTAACTCAGAAACATAATATAATAAAACTAAAAAGTTGTATGTGATACAATAATTATTTAGTTTATTAAGACTGAAGATAGTTCTTCAATGCTACATAGAGTCAATCCTGACAAATGGATGTCAGTCATGGACAATTAGTTGATAAGCAGGACAATCCCTAGAGTCCACAAAGATGTGGTTTTACAGAAAAACTGTTAAGAATAACATGAATAGCTCCAAAAAAAAAAAAAAAAGTAATGAGGATGTCTTTAAAGAAGTCATTAAGTGAAAGAAGTTTATCATCAATATTAGAAAGGAAGTAATCCACTTTGGAGGGGAGACATATTGTGAGAAGAGGAAAGCTGGAGTGTATTGTCACACCAGGAAAGCTTAAAGAAAAGAAGATAAATGATGACAAAGAAGATACTAAACAAACTGACATTGTGGCATGGTGAAAGAAGTCAACAACAGTGTGATAAGGTGTTGATCAAGATGTGTATCTGATGTCTATTCTACTGGCACCTATCTGGTTCTTGTCATCAGTTCCATACTAGCCATCCCATCACACCCATTGCAATCCTTCTATTTTACTTAAGCACCTATCCATGAAAAGTCTGCAACCTCTTGACTGTCACCTTTATAAAATATATACTAACTGTAAAACTAAACAAATCTCACTAACATGTTGCAGTTGAGATGGGGGATGACCATAGCATGTGAGACATTTATAAATGCTGTTTCACAGCAGAGATTTAAACTTATCAACAAGTGAAGGAGCCAGCAGGTGGGCTTGAACATCAATCTAAAGACAGAGGTCATGACGCTCAATGTGAGCAACCCTGAGCCCATATCAGTAAGGAATCAGCAACTAGAACAGACAGACACCTTCACATACCTAAGATGCATAGTAACACCAGACGGCAGAGCAAGCAAAGACATCAACAACAGAATGAACAAAGCAAGAACAGCCTTTTTTAGTCTAAACAACATCTGGAAGTCCTCTCAGTACAGCACAAGCACAAAATTAAGATTATATCAGAACTGTGTGCTTTCTGTGCTTCTCTATGGTGCGGAATGCTGGAGAGTTACAGAGAAGGAAATGTCGAAATTGTCCTCTTTTCACACAACATGCCTAAAAAAAATTTTCTGAATCTTTTGGCGAATACCATCACCAACCAAGATCTGCTTACTCGGAGCAAGCAAGAGGACATGCACACCATCATAGCTGGCAGACGCTGGAGCTGGGTTGGCCATGT
This sequence comes from Oreohelix idahoensis, assembly GCA_024509875.1. Taxonomy (NCBI): domain Eukaryota; kingdom Metazoa; phylum Mollusca; class Gastropoda; order Stylommatophora; family Oreohelicidae; genus Oreohelix; species Oreohelix idahoensis. The sequence continues at coordinate 131,578 of JAMPIV010009988.1, read as the reverse complement.
CCTCAGAAGAGACCCCGATGCCATCACAAGAACAGCCATGCTATGGACCCCTGAAGTAAAATGAAAGAGAGGCCGACCAAAAACAACTTGGCGGAGGACTGTAGAGGCTGAGATGCAAAGAATGAACCAGAGTTGGGGCACTGTACGAAGGATGGCCACCGACCGAGCAAAGTGGAATCAATTTGCTGTTGCCCTACAAGACGCCACCAGGTGTGATGGCCACTGACTGCTTTGACGGTCGGCGGCTAAGGATCAAAGAAGAAGAACAAGTGAAGGTACAGATGCTGCAAGTTCAGCAATAATGCAAAAAGTTTACATATTCAATGAGACATTTTCCCATGCAAAAACAAATAGGAAACAAACTCCTAACCCTGCATTGCTGACAGCCTTCCCCAAGTCCTGAAATCCTTTGCATTGATGATCCTGTTTATGACGGTGATGAAAACAAAAGTTGAGCCGACATGTTTCACATACGACCGGCACCATCTGATTGAGAAACAGATAAACACAACAATGTACTATTTACTTCAACATTCAGTTCCTAGGGGTCTCTGTGGAGACAAAGAAAGAAAGAACTACTAATATTTCAGAAAATGTCACGAGAAGTGACTCATGAGGTTCTGTATGGAACTGGCAACCTTGTTGTGTAAAACAAACTGCTACATAATACACCACTGCAAGAATTTGTGCTTTGGTGTGGAGGTTTCCTCAAGGTCATCTACAGTGGTGGTTCCATGCTCCATAAGGAGCGACAAGAGAGAAGATGGATCTGGAAACATCATGTAAAACAAACTGCTATATAAAGCACAGCTGCATGAGCACATGAATGGCTGTGATGCCAGTTTGGTGACTGCATGCTCTGTAGTGAGCACATGAATGGCTGTGATGCCAGTTTTGTGCAGGGGGACCATCTGCACTGGTGACTGCATGCTCTGTAGTGAGCACATGAATGCTGTGATGCCAGTTTTGTGCAGGGGGAACCATCTGCACTGGTGACTGCATGCTCTGTAGTGAGCACATGAATGCTGTGATGCCAGTTTTGTGCAGGGGGAACCATCTGCACTGGTGACTGCATGCTCTGTAGTGAGCACATGAATGCTGTGATGCCAGTTTTGTGCAGGGGGAACCATCTGCACTGGTGACTGCATGCTCTGTAGTGAGCACATGAATGGCTGTGATGCCAGTTTTGTGCAGGGGGACCATCTGCACTGGTGACTGCATGCTCTGTAGTGAGCACATAAATGGCTGTGATGCCAGTTTTGTGCAGGGGGAACCATCTGTACTGGTGACTGCATGCTCTGTAGAGAGCACATGAATGCTGTGATGCCAGTTTTGTGCAGGGGGAACCATCTGCACTGGTGACTGCATGCTCTGTAGTGAGCACATGAATGCTGTGATGCCAGTTTTGTGCAGGGGGAACCATCTGCACTGGTGACTGCATGCTCTGTAGTGAGCACATGAATGCTGTGATGCCAGTTTTGTGCAGGGGGAACCATCTGCACTGGTGACTGCATGCTCTGTAGTGAGCACATGAATGCTGTGATGCCAGTTTTGTGCAGGGGGAACCATCTGCACTGGTGACTGCATGCTCTGTAGTGAGCACATGAATGCTGTGATGCCAGTTTTGTGCAGGGGGAACCATCTGTACTGGTGACTGCATGCTCTGTAGTGAGCACATGAATGGCTGTGATGCCAGTTTTGTGCAGGGGGAACCATCTGCACTGGTGACTGCATGCTCTGTAGTGAGCACATGAATGCTGTGATGCCAGTTTTGTGCAGGGGGAACCATCTGTACTGGTGACTGCATGCTCTGTAGTGAGCACATGAATGGCTGTGATGCCAGTTTTGTGCAGGGGGAACCATCTGTACTGGTGACTGCATGCTCTGTAGTGAGCACATGAATGGCTGTGATGCCTGTTTTGTGCAGGGGGAACCATCTGCACTGGTGACTGCATGCTCTGTAGTGAGCACATGAATGCTGTGATGCCAGTTTTGTGCAGGGGGACCATCTGCACTGGTGACTGCATGCTCTGTAGTGAGCACATGAATGCTGTGATGCCAGTTTTGTGCATGGGGACCATCTGCACTGGTGACTGCATGCTCTGTAGTGAGCACATGAATGCTGTGATGCCAGTTTTGTGCAGGGGGACCATCTGCACTGGTGACTGCATGCTCTGTAGTGAGCACATGAATGCTGTGATGCCAGTTTTGTGCAGGGGGAACCATCTGTACTGGTGACTGCATGCTCTGTAGTGAGCACATGAATGGCTGTGATGCCAGTTTTGTGCAGGGGGAACCATCTGCACTGGTGACTGCATGCTCTGTAGTGAGCACATGAATGCTGTGATGCCAGTTTTGTGCAGGGGGAACCATCTGTACTGGTGACTGCATGCTCTGTAGTGAGCACATGAAATGGCTGTGATGCCAGTTTTGTGCAGGGGGAACCATCTGTACTGGTGACTGCATGCTCTGTAGTGAGCACATGAATGGCTGTGATGCCAGTTTTGTGCAGGGGGAACCATCTGCACTGGTGACTGCATGCTCTGTAGTGAGCACATGAATGCTGTGATGCCAGTTTTGTGCAGGGGGACCATCTGCACTGGTGACTGCATGCTCTGTAGTGAGCACATGAATGCTGTGATGCCAGTTTTGTGCAGGGGGACCATCTGCACTGGTGACTGCATGCTCTGTAGTGAGCACATGAATGCTGTGATGCCAGTTTTGTGCATGGGGACCATCTGCACTGGTGACTGCATGCTCTGTAGTGAGCACATGAATGCTGTGATGCCAGTTTTGTGCAGGGGGACCATCTGCACTGGTGACTGCATGCTCTGTAGTGAGCACACAAGGGAAAAGATAAATGAAAGACTATATACTATTTACTGCCAGCCTGTGTTGCATGAACTCATTTTCTGCTACTGACAACTTTCAGATTCATAGTACAGTCGCGGAGGAAGTTGTCATACAGGCTGTTCTGACTAATGGTATATTTCTGTGTTTAAAGTCAATTTTGTGCAATGAGATTATTTTAAATTATGTTTATTTATGTTTGAAGCAGGACTGAAACGGAAATTGTATTAGTCAGATATTCTTCTTCTTTGATCCTTAGCCACAGACTATCAAAGAAGTCAGTGGCAATCACGCCTAGTGGCATCTTGTAGGGCAGCAACAAACTGCTTCCACTTTGCTCGGTCGGCGGCCATCCTTCGAGCAATGCCCCAGCTCTGATTCATTCTTTGCATCTCTGCCTCCACAGTTCTCTGTCAAGTTGTTTTTGGTTGGCCTCTCTTTCGCTTTCCTTCAGGGGTCCATAGTATAGTTGTTCTTGTAATGGCACCAGGGTCTCTTCTGAGGACGTGGCCAACCCAACTCCAGCGTCTACCACCTATGATGGCGTGCATGTCCTCTTGGTTGTTCCGAGTAAGCAGTTCTAGGTTGGTGATGGTATTCGGCCAAAAGATTCGGGGAATTATCCTTAGGCAGATTGTGTGGAAGCAGGACAATTTCGACATTTCCTTCTCTGTTACTCTCCAGCATTCTGCACCATAGAGAAGCACAGCTCTCATATAATCTTAATTTGGTGTTTGTGCTGTACTGAGAGGACTTCCGGGTGTTGTTTAGACTAGCAAAAGCTGTTATCACTTTATTCATTCTGTTGATGTCTTTGCTTGTTCCGCCGTCTGGTGTTACTATGCATCCTAGGTATGTAAATGTGTCTGTCTGTTCCAGCTTCTGGTTCCTTTTTGTTATGGGCTCAGGATTGCCCACATTGAGTGTCATGACCTCTGTCTTCTTTAGACTGATGTTCAGACCCACCTGCTTGCTATACTTATTCAGTCTATCTGTTTTTTCTAGGATGTGTTGATGTGAATGTTCGAGTAGTGCAATGTCATCTGCATATTCCAGATCTTCCAGTACAAAAAATGTTGTCCATCTTATTCCTCTTAGGCTACCCTCTGTTGTCTGGCGCATCACCCAGTCTATGACTGTCAAAATAGAGTGGTTGATAAGGGGCATCCCTGTCTTCACCTCAAAAGTTAGGTTGCATAGAGGCTTTGTTACTATGCATCCTAGGTATGTAAATGTGTTGTTGGTGCATAGCATTGTATTATTGTGGTGTTGGTGAATCTCCCTTTCAGTCTTCTTCTTATCAGTCTGTTGGTGATGTTCCATTCCAGTAATGACCTTTCTATTCCTTTCTTTAGGATAATGGCTATACCTTCATTGTGCTGTCCATCCTCTGTTCTAGACTAAAGTACTATTTCTCCTGTTGCTGTTTTTATTCTCCCTGTTCTGGTCCATTTGCTCTCACTTATTCCCAGGATATGTAATCTGTAGTTTCTCATTTCTGTTGTGATCTGCCTCAGTTTTCATGCCTCATTCATAGTTCTGACATTTCAGAATCCAATTCTGGTTTCGTGTTTTGCAATCAAAGCATCTGTTTTTATGCCAATGGCTTGCTTCCTTTTGGATTTCACCACTGTCAGTCATACACTTCAGACTCTGGATATCCGTCGCGCATCAAGCTTTTTCACTTATTGCTGTATCCGTAACGTTGTTTTTTTTCATAGACAGGGGTGTCAGGCCTGTGCTAAAACCCCCAACCTGGAGGAACAGAGTGCCAGCTTTAGTCTGACCCCTACCCGCGCAGATCTGAGCCAGATATTAACTTAAGTAAAACTATACCAGCCTTTGCTTACAAAACCCAAGTTTAAAAACATATGACTTACCTCCTTTTTCTTACATCCCTTCTTGGAGCATTTATTTGTGTACACCTACAAGACAGAAGAATAGTGACGGAGATTAGTTAAAGATTAAACAGAAGTATAAAAAATACTTTATAATCTGCCTACATTACATACTAAACTTCTTCTTCTTCCTCGTTCGCCCTGAAAAGGACGGTGGTTGTGTTGTGTCTGTTTACGCCGTAGCTGTGATATCTGCACCTTTCGGTCGACACATCCGACTTCAGCACGGCATTTTTTAGGGACCGGGTTTGCCTTCCCATGATTTTGATCCGTACTCGCTCAGCCAGACCGCACTGCTGCAGACTGTTTCCAGGACCACCACGTGGAGGTGGAGTACGGTCTTGACCAGCTCTGGTTCGCTGGTCCTGATGCAAGCAGTCAAGCTATAGGTCGCTGACTGCATTCACTATTGCTGCATCTTTGGGTCCCACATACTAAACAGACTCTGTATATTCTCTATACAGTTTATGGCATACATTTCTTTTCAAGTAATAAACCTGTGGTTACCAGAAGTAAGGATGTTGAGGATGTTAATTATGATAATGACAAAATTTACAATTCGTTGTGACAACAGGCAAAACAAATGGAAAAAAGAGCAGAATTTGACAAAGATAGAAGATACTAGACATCTGTGCATCAACGCATGGAAAAAAGTCAATGGAACTGATAAAGTGCACCTAGAGACAATACCAAATACAAAATAAAATAAAAACAAACAAAATGAAGAAAGGAATTATACTTGAATGAGACCAAAATAACATGGACGGACTGGACAGGACAGGAAGGCTTGGTATGTATTTGTTGGAGGTCTGTGCTCCATCTGGAGCACTGTAAACACTTATTAATCTAAAAGATGCTGTACTCAACAACAAGCACAATGGTGGCTGTATGTGAGTAATAAAAGAAGACAGAGACCTTGCTCTCAAATAACATCATTTTTCAACGTTTAATACGAGTACATTTGATTACAGAATATGTGATTTCTGAATACACACAGTGGGATCCTCACCGGTGCTACAGAGTTTGTGCACTGTGCTGAGATTCTCCTTGTCTGATCGAAAGGAGATTAAGGCACTGACGGGGCTGTCTGTGTGCAATGAAGACGGTCATTAAAACCAAACCAATCATTTCATCACTTCATATGTTTCATATACCACGAGGGACCCAAAGATGCAGCAATAGAGAATGCAGTCAGAGACTCATAGCTTGACTGCTTGTCAGGGTCAGCGAACCAGAGCTGACCTCAGGGTCAGCGAACCAGAGCTGACCAAGACCCTACTCCACCTCCACGTGGTAGTCCTGGAAACAGGCTGCATCACTGCAGTCTGGCTGAGAGAGTAGGGATCGAAGAGGGAAGGCAAACCTGGTCCCAAAAAATGCTGTGCCGAAATCGGATGTGCTGGCCGAAAGGCGCAGATTTCGCAGCTCCGGTGTAAACAGACACAACGCAACCAACGTCCTTTTCAGGACGAACGAGGAAGAATATACCATGAAACATTCGGACTAACGTTTACAGCATTTCTGAAATGTTCAAGTATTCAGACATGATCCGACAGTAATGGCTGCAATCCACTGATTTTATCATTTCCCTGTTTTTGCTCCTTAAAGAGCATGGCACTGCTACTGCAGTTAGCTCCCTTGCAGGAAGCTTGCACCACAGAATTAACATACTTCTGCAGTGGCAGTTGCTGTAAAAATGTGTTTCCACTTGATGAAGATTGCCAGCTCCCATGCTTACTTACTTACTTACTTACTTAGTCGTTCCCCTTCTACCGTGAGGTGTAGAGGTTTGGAAGAGAGAGTGCCAGACTATCCTATTGGCTGTCTTCCTCCTGGCCTGGTTCCATTCTAGTCCTCGATCCTTCAAAGATTGTCTAATGTTGTCCTCCCAGCGGACTCTGGGTCGTCCTCGGGGTCTGGATCCTTGGCTCTTTGTTTCCCATGCTTGTCGTGGTATCCGATCTTCTCCCATTCTGCAGACATGGCCAAACCATCTTAATTGGGACTGTTCTACTTGGGTCTGCAGGGGGTAGGATTTAAGGCCTTGACGTATCGTCTGGTTGCGTACCATGTCTCTTCTTGTTACTTCAACCACCTTCCTCAGATACCTCATTTCTGAGGTTTGGATCTGGCTTTTATGGGTTGTAGTCATTGCCCATGACTCGCATCCGTATGTCAAGACTGGGACATAGGTGGAGCGGTATACAGCCATCTTCGTTTTCTTACCAACCTCTCTCTTGCTGAGGAATCCTCGATTTATGGCCTGAAAAAGTCTCCCAGCTGCTGCTTTTCGAGTGGCCAACTCTTCTTTGATGCCTCCCTTTCGGTCAATAATAGCTCAGAGGTATTTAAAGTGGTCGACCTGCTCCAGGACCTGTTCTCCCAGCTTAATCTGATGTTTTCTTTCTTCTCGTGATATCACCATGGATTTTGTTTTAGAGCTGCTTATGACCATCCCTCTCTTCTCCAGCTCTTCCTTCCAGACTTGCAGGTTGGATTGGAGATGTGCCTCTGATTTAACAATCAGGGCAACATCATCAGCAAATGCCAGCTCCGAAACATAGACCTGTCTCATCTTCCAGTACCCCACTGAATACTTTCTTGTTCTCTCCTTACATGCCTTGATGACATCGTCCATAAGGAGTATGAAGAGGTAAGGTGATAGGATATCACCTTGTCTTACACCAGTGGTGGTCCTGAACTCTTCCGACTTATGGTTTGCTGTTCTCACATAATTTCTGCAAGACTTGTAGAAGCTCTGTATAGCATGAATCAGAGGTGCTGGAATATTCTTCCTTGCCAAACAGTCCCAAAGTTTGCTCCAGGGGACCCTGTCAAACGCCTTTTCCAGATCTATGAAACAAAGATGCATCTCACTCTTATACTCAAGGGCCTTTTCACTCAGCTGTCTGAGTGTGAAGATTAGGTCTTGAGTACTTCGGTTTGCTCGGAATCCGCACTGGACCTCATCCAACTGTGGCTCAGCTAGGCGTCGGAGTCTCTGCTCTAGGATTCTAGAGTAGATTTTACCAGGGACACTGAGAAGGGATATGCCTCTATAGTTTTCCACACTGTCGATTGTCACCCTTTTTGAAAATTGGTGTTATGATGGGCAATCTCCCAATTCTTTGGTATTGTCTTGTTGTACCACGCTGCCTGTAAAACCCTTAAGAGTAATAGGTCGCCTGATGCTCCCATGAACTTAACCATTTCTGGTGTTATACCATCATGCCCTGCTGCTTTGCCCATCTTGATTTTCTCCAGTGCTGCCTTCAGTTCTTCCATCTTTATGTCATCTTCACCATCATTGGTTTTCTCTTCTGTGCTAGTGTTTATCATTTCTGATGCTTCACCATGCTCACCATCCAGGAGTTCTGAGAAATATTCTTTCCATCTTCCCATTACTTCCTTCGGGGCAGTAAGCAATTTGCCTTGCTTGTCCTTTATAAATTTGAGAGGGCATTGTTTTTCCTTCCTCATGTTCTTTAGGGTCTTAAAGAACAATTTCTGGTTTTCTTGTGCATCTTTTTCTAGCTTTTCTCCAAATTCTTCCCAGGACTTCTGTTTTGCTGCTAGCACTTTATTCTTTGCTTCTGTTCTGAGTGTCACATATTCTCTATATTTTTCCATTTGTCCTGTTGTGTTTTTAGCTCCTAAGTATTGTTTCCATGCCATTTTCTTCTCTCTTATTTTCTCTTTGACTTCCTCTGTCCACCAAGGTGTCCTCTTTCTCTTGTTCCCAAGTCGGACTTCACTGCATGCTTCTGCAGCAGCTGTCTTTATGACATCCTTGAATTTAATCCAGAGGGTTTCCAAGTCATCAGGTTGTTCTTCTGTGTTGCTCACCGCTGCACCACCTCATATTACTCGCCACGTATGACATGCCCAAGAGAGCAGAAGTTCTATTCTTTGTTTCCTTAGAAACTCCCGAGATCTACAAGGGTCAAGCCTCTTAAATGGTAAGCATATCTTCTATATGAAGTGCAAATATAAACAAGCTTGTGCACTTTTGATCTAGTACATTGGCAAGAAAATGAAAAACAAATTTATAAGATTACTTTTATATGTGTGTTTATTTAAAAGAAAATTATATTACAACAGTGACACAAATTTTTTTAAAAATCTTTCACCCACCTTTCTCCTTCCTTTAGCTGGGTCTGACAAGCAGTCGGATTCTATATGCTTCACTATAACAATGTCAGGTAACTCCCCCTTCTTTGTGGGACAAGGGAGGTTACACAGAGGGCATTCTGGGACTTTGTTATTCTAGAATCAAAGTTGAAACATCCAACAGTTATTGCTCAGCTAAACAATGACACTACTTACAAAAACAGCAGAACAAGGGTACTTAAAAGACTCAGTAAAATCTGATGATCAGATTGCCTCCTGTTGTAATGCATACACAAATTTAGTATTTCTCGCCTCCAAAGAAGGGCTTAATTTTATTAAAACATAACATTTATTTAAAAAAAAATTAAAAAAAATAATGATGTAAATGAAAATAGTAGTGCATGTCTCGTGATAAAGGACAAAGAAATATCCTATGTTATGACCGCACGGTCTTCATTAGGGATAAATCAATAAAAACAACAGAGAAATGGAAAACTGTTTCAATGCATATTAATTTTTGTTATGTGTGCACTACAGAAATGTTGGAGTGCCTAAGCGGTTAGAGCACTTGCCTCTCGCAGCAAAGTTACTGGGTTCCGAGATTGAAACCTAGTAGCGTCATGCTCCAGTCGGCCCAGCTGTAAATGGGTACCTGCCTCTTGAGTTAGGGAAAGCAAAGGCAGAATCTACAATGGGACTAACTTTACCTTTATGCACTAATGGAAGCAGAAGAGTAACTAATGAGATAATGGCATCTCAAATAAAATGACAATATTTGCCTAGATGTGGCTATCATTTTAGGTGGTCACATCTGACCAATCATAGATCATCACATGTGGCAGGCTTAACATTATGTCATCTAATAAAAGGTAACGGTAGGCACAACGGGCTGATCACCCGTTTGCCAGTCACTTCGATTACAGAAACAACAGCAAATGGGTTGATTTGCCGTTGCCCTAAAGACGCCACCAGGCGTGATGGGAGACAATGGCAAAGAAAACCTATCTGCTGTTGCCCTAAGATGCCACTAGGCGTAATGGCCACTGACTGCTTTGACGGTTGGTGGCTAAGGACGGAAGAAGAAGAGAAAAGGTAACGGTAGTTCCATAGCAGATACTGCTGTAGGGGAGTGAAGTGTTACAGACTTCACTATACCAGGTCCAGAATTGATAGGTGGGGGGACCAGTTCCCTTCCTTGTTGACTTTTCTTTCCCAAACTTAACACATTAACTACCACGAGCCGGCGGGACCGGCTTTTGAAATCCTATCATTTGGATCGTAAGCCGCTCAGAGCGTCGATTTATGTTTAGTAATAAAACGAATGGCAAATGTACTGAAACACTTTCTGATCTGATTCGAGATTTTAAGTTGCCACCAGAAAACAAATTCCCAAAGCATGGTTGTTGTAGAACACTGGAAAATTGATATTATGTTCATATTTTTCTGCATTTTGGGTTAGTTACCAAATCGTGTAAAACTGTTTACCGTGGCAACTAGTGATAGGACCACAAAAAATGTTTGTACATCTCGTCTAACGGCTGAATAGGCTAGAAACTTGTTTCAACAATTGACTGATAGATCTAGCGACGAGGACAAGAGTGAAAACGGTGTGCACATTGATTGAAATAGTGATTTTGATAGAGATGGGGCGCAAGCAGTTATAATTGTGAAAATATTGCAAGTCCCTGGCCATCGGAGGGCCGTTAAATAGCAACAACCTCTGTTAGAGTTACAAATGGTACATATTGTAATAGTACATTCATTTATCTTTAAAATGATGTGTAATTCATAAAAATCTGTAAACAATTACGAAAACTACAGCTTACTTTGTGCAAACACCTACAGGATGAAAATGGGAGAAAAATTTAATTCGGCCACAGTGTGTTTTTCAATTCGGTAGTTAATGTGTTAAGAGCAAAGTTAGGTACCAAATTACAGCAGAGTAGACTGGAGCGTGTCGATAATGTGAATCGAACCTGGCACCTTTGCCGCAAGAGACCAGTGCACTAACCGTTCTGTCAATCAGATGCTCATGTGATCAAATACCAGGTTAGACTCATTACCCTTGAGCTGCTATAGGAGTACAGGCCTTCTATCGTCTGCCATCAGCTCAAGGTCTTTCCATGTCATCCCTATCATTTTCATGTCTGTCTCCAGTTCTTTTCTCCATGTGTTTTTCTGTCTAACTCTGTTTCTCTTACCCTGGAGATTCCAGAACAAGGACTATCTGGCAATGCTATCAAGAGGTTTCCTCAAAGTGTCCCCCATTTATCGGCAGCGTCTTTTTTTCATCTCTTGTTCCACTGGCACTTGTCTGGTTCTTGTTATAAGTTTCACATTGGTGACCTCATCTAACCACTTCAATCTTCCTGTTCTACAGAAGCACCCATTAACCCTCCGTCTGGCGCGTTGGCGCACAACGTGCGCCAAATTAAATTAAATTCAAATTTTGCGGGTTTTTTTGCGGTTGGCTGCATTGAACTCTTAGCTATTCCTTCATTCATGTCTTAGCTTTCATTCTGAACAGTTGTGTTGTTATATGTTGTGCGACGAGATATTTAGGGTCCCGCAACTCGAGGAGTGTCATTAGTGGTGTATAAAGTGCGCCACGCGCTCGGTGATGTAAGGTTTTTCAATTAAATATGTTCTTTCCATGTTCTCCTCATCATTTTCACCTCTGTTTCCAACTCTCTTCTCCATGTACTTCTTGGTCTTCCTCTGCCTCTCTTGCCCTGGGGGTTCCAGAACAAGGACTGCCTTGTAATGCTATCAACAGGTTTCCTCAGTGTGTGTCCTATCCATCGCCATCGTCTTCTTCTCATCTCTTGTTCCACTGGCACTTGTCCAGTTCTTGTCATCAGTTCCACATTGGTAACCTTGTCATACCATTTTAATCCCTCTATTCTACGCAAGCACCCATTTATGAAAGTCTGTAGCTTTTTGGTTGTTGTCTTTGTTGTTCTCCATGTCTCCGAGCCATACAATAGGACTGACTTCACATTTGAGTTGAAGATTCTTATTTTCGTGTTGGATCCTATTTCTCTTGATCTCCATATATTTCCCAATGCAATGAAAGCTCCTCTTGCTTTTTGTATTCTTATTTTGATATCGCTGTCTGTCCCTCCAACTTTATCTATATTACTGCCAAGATATGTGTATGATTCTACATCTTGTATTGGCGTTTCTTCAAGTTCAACCCTGTTTTCATTACCTGCATTTATTCGCATTATTTTTGTCTTTTCCCTGTGTATTTTCAGACCCAATTGCTGTGACCTCTCATCGAGTGTTTTCAATTTGTCCTGCATCTGATTACGGTTATGGGACAGGAGAGCCAAATCATCAGCAAAATCCAGATCATCCAACTGCTTAGTCAGAGTCCACTGGATTCCATTTCTGTTGTGTGTTGTCGATGATCTCATAACCCAATCTATTGCCAGCAAGAAAAGAAATGGAGACAAGAGGCATCCCTGTCGCACTCCTGTTCTTATCCCAAATGGTTCTGTAAGCTGTCCTTCATGAAGAACTCTGCACGTCATGTCTTCATAGGTTTTCTTTATTAAATTAATGATCTTCAGGGGAACTCCATAATGCCTCATCAATTTCCAAAGTGATTCTCTGTCCACACTGTCAAATGCTTTTTTCGTAGTCCACAAATCCGATGTATAGTGGTGAATTCCATTCCAGACTTTGTTCAACTATTATTCTCAAAGTGGCTATCTGGTCTGTACATGATCTGTTTTGTCGAAAACCTGCTTGTTCATCTCTCAATTTCTTGTCTATGGACTCCTTTAATCTCTCAAGGATAATCCTGTTCAATACCTTTCCTGGCACTGATAGTAACATTATTCCTCTATAATTTGTGCACTCTTGTAGATTTCCCTTCTTAGGCAACTTAACCAGATATCCTTCCTTCCATTCTGCTGGTATCTCTTCTTTTTCCCAGACTTTACCAAGTAATTTATATAACATCTCTGTAGCCGTGTCGATATCTGCTTTGATGGCCTCTGCTGAAATGCCATCAGGTCCAGACGCTTTTCCATCTCTTAGAAGCTTTATGGCTTTCTTTATTTCTTCCTTCGTTGGTCTTTCACCGTTAATTTGTAGCTCTTCTTCTGCTGGCTGGATGTCCGGCGGGTTTTGTGGAGCTGGTCTATTGAGAAGGTCCCCAAAATATTCTGTCCACCTCTTCATTTGCTCTTGTATATTGCTGAGCAGTTTCCCATTCTTATCTTTTATGAGGCAACTTGTTTGCTTGTATTTCCCTGTTAGCTTCTTTGTGCTGCTATACAGTTCTCTCATATTTCCTTTGGCTGCAGCATCTTCTGCCTCTCTTGCCAACTCCTCAATATACTTCCTCTTGTCTCTTTTGATACTTCTTTTTACTTCTTTGTTTGCTTCTGTGTACACTTCTTGAGCCTTGGCTTTGGAACTTCTGGTTTTGCTTGTGTTTAACTCTGCTTTCTTGTTTTTTCTATCTTTTATCTTATTGATGGTTTCTGTTGTTATCCATGCTTTTTGTTGTCTTTCCCTTTTCCCCAGTATTTCTTCACATGTCTCCTTCCATACCGTTTTGACCTGCTGCCAATAGTCTTCTGTATTCTCTACATCTTCCAACTGTTGGAGCACTTGGAATTTGTTGGATAGAAGCACAGAAGTTTGCGAATAGTTCTCCATTTTCATTCATTACTCCTAGCCCATGTTTTCCCATGACTTCTTCAAATCCGGTATTGACTGTACCTATCTTTGCATTCATGTCACCCATCAAAATTGTGATGTCTCTTCTTTTTACTTTATCCATAATTTCCTGTAGTTTAGTATAAAATGCTTCTTTCACAGACTCTTCTTTGTCATTAGTTGGTGCATAACATTGGATGACATTGACATGAATTTTCTTTTTAGCTGTTTTGAAAATAGCTGTTATTATTCTGGGTCCCACAGCTTCCCATTCAATGAGTGCTTTCTGTGCTTCTTTAGATAACATAAGAGCTACCCCTTCACTGTGGTGTGAACTTTCGTCTTCGTGTCCTGAGGACAGCACCAATTCACCTGTGATGAGTTTCTTCCTGTCTACCCCCTTCCACTTTGTTTCACACATTCCCAGAACCTCGATTTTGTATTCCCTCATTTCTGCTGCTACTTGTGCCACTTTCCCTTGTTCGTTCAATGTCCGAACATTCCAGGTGCCAAATCTGGAAGTTCTCCTAGAAGAAAGAAGGTTAGTCAGCAACACAGACTCCTTTCGGCTTTCTCTGTGTTGCATCATACGCCTCCCCGCGAGAGGACCTTCCCCTGTCTTGGATGGCTGTGTTTTATTTTCTTTATTTGACTTGTCCATATTTGTTGAAGTTTTTTGTGGTTTAAATTTTTTTTACAGGATGGGGTAACCGGCCCCATGCCCAACCCTCCTTAGTCGCCTTCTACGACATGCTTGGCAGGGGACAGTGTTACTATTCTTTGCTCCCCTTTCGGGCCCCGGTAACACACGGGTGCATATACATGGAGCTGTTGGTTATATCAGGACATTACAATCAATGTAAATACGTTTGCTTTAAGCGGCGCACTCTGTGCGCCACGCGCCTGCTCTTGTGAAGAAATGAAACGCGCCTGCCGGAGGGTTAACAAAAGTCTGTAATTTCTTGGTTGTTTAATTCTTCTACTTCAAGTGCCTGCTCTGGAACAGACATTGGCGATCATGACCCTCCAATCTTCTCTGTTGTTTAATTAACCAGGTTAAATCAAGCATTATGTAATACTACGATAGAAGTAATTTAGAATGCAAAATATACAAAACTGTACCTTTTTATATGCCTCTGAGCAGTCATGTGTAGCATACACTATGTGGTCACGGCTGAATGGAGAACATGCAAAAATTAATATTAATTGTAAATTTATGCAAGTAATTACTATTTATGCAAGTAATTACTATGTTGGCACATAATTAGTGAAAATTATACCGTACATTTGAATACACTTAAAAATACATGGTGACATACAATTTTGACAATAACAATATTTAAACACATTATTTAGGGTATCAAGGCCAATAACTATATTTAAACACATTATTTAGGGTATCAAGGCCCATAACTATATTTATTCTTTCATCACACTTCAGCTCCCCACGCAGCACAGACCTTCAACAAACGTCTGCCAAATCTTCCTGTCCTGTGCCATCAACTCAAGATATTTCCATGTCTTCTTCATCCCACCTCCAGTTCTCTTCTCCACGTGTTTCTTGGTCTTCCTCTACCTCTCTTACCCTGGGGATTCCAGAACATGGACTGCCTTGTAATGCTATCAGCAGGTTTCCTCAGTGTGTGTCCTATCCATCTCCAGCATCTTATTCTTATCCCACTGGCACAATAAGCAAATAAGAAATTATAATTGTTACTGCAATGTTCTACTGTAAAACTAAATAACTAATCTTCTTCTTTTTCCTCATTCGTCCTGAAAAGGACGTTGGTTGCGTTGTGTCCATCTACAGCGAAGCTGCGGTATTTGCGCCTTTCGGCCGACACATCCGACTTCCGCACAGCATTTTTTGGGACCGGGTTTGCCTTCCCTCTTCGATCCCTACTCCTCAGCCAGACTGCAGTGATGCAGCCTGTTTCCAGGACCCACCACATGGAGGTGGAGTAGGGTCTTGGTCAGCTCTGGTTCGCTGACCCTGACGCAGGCAGTTAAGCTATGGGTCGCTTACTGCATTCCTCACTTTTGATGCGTCTTGTGTCCCAATAACTAATCTCAGTGTGACTCATTTAATTTGCTTACATCAGTTGTCCTGCAATACTGCCTTATCTATATGAACTGCTGTTATAAACTGTAATAAGAGGCCATGTTATATTATAATTTTCCTTTTTGCTCCTGACAGAGCATTGAGCCACCAATGCAGCTGGGCCCCCTTACAGGAAGTCAGCACAAAGCATTCACATGCTTTTACAGCAATGGTTTCTGTAGCTATTTGTTTTACAGGATGAGGTTGTCAGCCTCATGGACAACCTCATATTAGTTGCATTGTACAACATGCCTGAGGGTGTAATAGTTCTGTTCTTTCTTTGCCTCATCAGAGACAACCAGCAACTATCCACGGCCATTGTTGTAGTTTATTACATATATATCGTAAACTTAAAAAAACAAAACAAAACTGCACACAAAGACAATAATAAAAGTCAAAGCTGAATATTTCTTCACTTTTCAGCTCTCGTGCAGCACAGCCCTTCAATCCATACACACCAAGTCTTCCTATGATGTGCTTTCAATTCAAAGTCTATCCATGTCTGTTTTATCTTCTTCGTGTCTATGTTTAATTCTCTTCTCCATGTAATATTTGATTTTCCCTCTTCTCCTCTTTACTTGGAAATTCCAGAACAGGGGCTGCCTGGTAGTGTTATCAGGTGGTTTTCTCTGAGTGTGTCATACCCAACATAAGTGTCTTCTCACATCTTCTTCCACTTGTACCAAACCTACATATACACTTCACTAATTATAACCTGTTTTAATAGAACTATTGTTTTGCAACTTCCCAGAAAAAAAATGTATCAGTGCTCAAACTTACCAGAATATGTTTGCACACGCATCACATTTCATGGGTAGAAAATCTGAAAGACAATGGAACAATCAAATTTACTGCAGACATTTTTTTTCCTTGTGAATTTTCCAATCAAATTACCACAGACACCTTTTCAAGTGAATTTTCCAATCAAATTACTACAGATAATTTTTTATGTGAATTTTTCCAATGTAAATGTAAACCCTGGATAATCAGCCAACAGCAATTTAGATTCATAAAATGATTCATACAAATCTAAGTATATAACAAATTATTTGAGGAACAATTCATGTATAATATAAACTATACCTCATATTTCTTGTACACAGGCTAAAAGCAACGCCAACAATTAGTTGGTTCAAAACAGCCTAAAAATCCCCAAATGCTATGAAAAATAAGATCAATAAACTATGATTCTTGTACAGCATTTTAAAAAGTCCAACCAGGCAGGAAAACTGGAACTGGCAACATGTATTAAATACAGTGTTACAATCAACTCTATGGCTCAGAATCATGGACAGTGAACAATAGGTGTGAAAGAAAAATTGAGGCCCTTGATATGTGGATATACAGGCCTACAAGAATGGGACTCATCTCATGGAAAGAGAAAAAAAAAAGATAACCTAGAAAAGCTAAGGCTAACAAAAAGAATGAATGAATGAGGTTAAATTAGATTTTTTAACGGTTAAAGTAAAGAACAGTGGAACATGTGTTCAATACGGCCTTAAAAAATAATTCAGAGACACACTAATATGGATTAGGTTTAAAAGTCCTAAACTAAACCCTAACTTTAATGACGTGGGCAACTTATTAAGATGACATCGAAGAATAGGTTTCACCGTTTTTTATGTCAAACATTTTTGTACATATAAAGAGACACAGCAACTTTTTAAAAACCACAATATATCAAAGTTTAAGGGAAGTGAGCAAGATCAAGGACTTTTGTAATTGGACTTGCGCCAAAATATAACCGACGAACCCTGTATCTGGGCTGAACTGTACGTGCATTTTATTTTATTTAATGAGCAAGAATTTCGACACGAGCTGGAAGAAATTATGGAATGAGCAAGAGAAAAATAACACTAAGTTGGAACATAACAAGATACAAATGGGACGGTTATGCCTCTCGGAGTGTATGATAACAGAGACTGTGAAGAAGCTGAAGATTCGTTGCTGCTGACCTTCGAATCGTAGCTGGTCTAATCTCCCACCTAACTCAGCAATGACGTTTTATTTAGTGAGTTACTATATAGGCTACTATTCTATACGATAATACACTATTATGTTCTAATTCTTACCTAGCTGCTTGCATGTTGGCTCACTGCAATGCTGGCCGAGACGTGGAAACTCCATAACTAATTCAAATAATGTAACGTAACTCTGTGTAGAATTGCTTATGATTTTATTATGTCTGTCAGGCTGTGTCGATATCTCTTATTTTTCTTCCGTTTCTTCTAATTTAACAACTCATCACTGGTCTCTACGCAATATAGGAAGAAATCACTATTTATTATTCCCGAACTGACAAAATAAAATTTACTATCTCTATGCAATCACAAAACAATATGTAGTTTGCTACAAGTATAAACCACAGAAACCAGTGCTCTCCAGGTTGTTCGTTGTGACGCCACTCCTCTTAGCTCTTGCACATTATTTAGGCCCAACGTTCTTCCTTCTCTTATTATTGTTCTTCTGAGTGTTTTCTTTTGGTCTTCCTTTTTTCCTCTTACCCTCAGGAACCCAAGTGAGCGCCTGTAGTGGTATTCTGTTGTTTTGCATTCGTAGGACATGACCGATATATGACCATCGTCTTTTCCTTATATAGTCGGAGACATATTTCTGCCTAGAGTCTTCTCTTATTTGTCGATTAGTCTTGAGTGGCCACATGTGACATAACTGGTTCTGTGATAGGAAACTCTATACAGAGCGATACAACAGATATAGTTCCCCCCGTCGAACAAGTGTTTCGGCCCTTTATACTCCTTTACACTTTAAGGGGGCGGGCCCACCTGGGTCATGACTCCCAAGTGTCTCCGCCTCCTGTTGTCTTATGTAGAAAA
This sequence comes from Oreohelix idahoensis, assembly GCA_024509875.1. Taxonomy (NCBI): domain Eukaryota; kingdom Metazoa; phylum Mollusca; class Gastropoda; order Stylommatophora; family Oreohelicidae; genus Oreohelix; species Oreohelix idahoensis. The sequence continues at coordinate 113,111 of JAMPIV010009988.1, read as the reverse complement.
TGAACCCACTCCACCTTGGTTGCAGCTTTAAAATCCACAATTCTGCCAGCCGGAGGCAGTTGTGAAAGTAACCCTTACTTACTTAGTCGTTCCCCTTCTACCGTGAGGTGTAGAGGTTTGGAAGAGAAAGCGCCAGACTATCCTATCGGCTGTCTTCCTCCTGGCCTGGTTCCATTCTAGTCCTCGGTCCTTCAAAGATTGTCTAATGTTGTCCTCCCAGCGGACTCTGGGTCGTTCTGGGGGTCTGGATCCTTGGCTCTTTGTTTCCCATGCTTGTCGTGGTAGCCGGTCTTCTCCCATTCTGCAGACATGGCGAAACCATCTTAGTTGGGACTGTTCTACTTGGGTCTGCAGGGGGTGGGATTTAAGGCCTTGACGTATCGTCTATCGGTGAAAGTAACCCTCATGATGAGAACAAATTCTTGTGCCACAGCACACCACGACTAGGGACAGACACCGACGCAGCTGCGCAAAGCCAACGAGGCTTGAAGCCACTGCACGCTAGCAACTGAAGTCTACTTGCGCCCGACACCTCATATAATATACGCCGCGTGTTGCCTGTAAGTCACCGTCCCTTCACCAATACAACGAAAAACTCAATGTATTGCGGACTTAAAAGAAAATGTCCACTTTCCGGATGTTTCCTGTAACGCGCAGCTGGGGATAAAATTTACTGTCCCAAGTTCCATAGCCCACTGCGGTTGTTCCACAGCCAGCATGATGCCTTTTCTGCAGTTTCACAAAGCCTCTTCAGTGCCCTTGTTCTCGCCTGTCCTTTCAGTCCCAACAGTTTCAATAAATCATACACTGATGCAGCCACGAGCCCTCTTGCACCCACCTCAACAGCCATGACCATTGCAGTGAACCCACCGTGTCTCAGATCCGCGGCCATATCACTATACTTGGCCGCTTTAAACAAATGTTGCTCTTCCAATTTGGATTCAAATAGCACGGTCAGTTCAATCAATATAACCTGGTGCGACGATGAAGAATGCAGCACTATATCCGGCCGCCTTCGAGATTTCCTGATACTCTCTAGATATGCCTCTAGTCCAGGTAGGTCTACCGCCATCTCCCAGTCATTTGCACTGTCAATGAGAGATGGTACACTGCTACCTGATTTACTCGGTTTTGAGTGTGCTGACTTTCCTACTCTCAGAAAGTATGTGTTTGCGGTGTTCGGCCTGACATTGCTATTCGCCTTCATTCTTGCCAGATCTATTGTCGCAGCCAGCTCATTTAGAACTTTGTTGTGGCGCCATGTGTATCGCCCTTGCCCTAATGACACCTTACAAGCTGAGAGCACGTGTTCAAGTGTCTGCCTCTCATGGCACATGGGGCACTGCTCATCATCCGACTTTCCCCATCTCACAAGGTTTGTGGCCGATGGCAGGAGGTCATACATTGATCTAATAACGAAGCTGAGCCTAAGAGGTGCCATATGCCATATATCATTCCATATCAAGGACCTTTGCAGGTCTCCTTCCCATGTAGTCCATTGGCTTTGTTGGGCCTGCTGCACTGCTTTTTGCAACCTCTTATCATTCTCAGCTCCTCGTATCTCCTGAACTACCATGTCTCTACGCTCCCTGCTTGATGCCTTGGACCACCAGCGGATGTCTCCATGACCAAATCCCCGTCTATTCGTTTGTGTGTATCCGATTACCTCCCTAAGTTTGAGCGACTCTTGGGCAGCATCAACAGTTTCTTCCACTCTCCACTTCCTTCCCCTTTTCAGTGTGGGCTGAATGGACTTAACCACGTCATCTGCTGGCTCGCGTAGCATCATTGCAAGCCTTGCCTTTCCAACTTTGTACTCTTCACCAACTGACTTGAAAGGAAGCAGAAGTTTTGACTTTTTGCAGTACAGTGCTACATCTGACAGACCTGGTGGTACCCCTAGCCATTTCCTCATGAACTTGTTGACCTTCTGCTCTATAGCTTCCACTGTACTTGTGCTTATTTAATATAGGAGGGAAGGTCAAAAAATAATGCCTCCTATTTTTATGTATGTAAATACTGCATCGGTGTGCAATTTGTAAATTTAGCAGGATTCCTCAGACACTCTTCTGCACTGTATAGCATTACCAACCTGTTTCAGTAACAGGTGGCACCACTGTAACAGTTTAAAAATGGCTGCCAAAGACGTTCGGTTAAAACGACGTTATGTCATAGAATTCCTCAATGCTGAAGGCGAGACCCCAATTCGCATCCACGAACGTTTGAAGAATGTTTATGGAGATTCAACAGTGGATGTTAGCACTGTCCGACGTTGGGTACATCGTTGTGACGAAGCTGAAGTAGGTCAATCCTCAATGGCTGACGCAAAGCGGACTGGCCGTCCGTCTACCGCAGTGACTCCACACAACATTCATCGAGTTGATGGCATCATTCGTGGTGACCTTCGGGTAACACTGGATGAACTTTCTCCCATGTCGTCCATTAGTAAAGGCAGTGTCCAGAACTTCATTAAAGACCTGGGTTATTCAAAAGTTTGTGCACGGTGGGTACCCAGAATGTTGACAGACAGACATAAAAAAAACAAGGAAAACCATAGCCATCAACCTCCTGCACCGTTACGAAAATGAAGGAGAAGAGTTTTTATCGGTGAACATTGTCAGGTGATGACACTAGGTTATCTTTTTTCAACCCCCAACATACCATACAGGCAGTGACAGCCAAAAGGCATCACACAGCAACAGTGCCGACATATGAAAGAATCATTCAAAAGTTCACCATCTGTAGGGAAAGTTATGGCCTCCGTGTTTTGGGATGAGAAGGGAGTGATTCTTCTCGACTTCTTGGAACAGGGAAACACGGTGAATGCAGACCGTTACATTGAAACTTTGAAAAATGTTAGAGGTCGTCTTCGGCGACTTTACCCATTAAAAGACCAGAGAACTGCACTACTGTTGCACGATAATGCCACGCCACACACCGCTAAACGCACCATTGATGCGATTGCAGAATTTGGCTGGACATTATTACCACATCCCCCTTACTTCCATCTGTTTGGACCACTGAAAGAAGATCTTCGCGGACATCACTTGGAGGACACCGAGACCCTTAAACGCGCCGTACGCCAGTCGTTTAGGAAAAAGGACACACATTTTTACCGTGCGGGGATACATGCCATTGTGAGAAGATGGACAAAAACTGTAACAAATAACGGAGACTACATTGAGAAATACATTTTTGAAGTTCAGACTTGGGGCTACATTTCAATGTGAATTTTATCTGTTTTCTTGCCTATTGAATGAAATTAAAAATTACGAGGCATTACTTTTTGACCGTCCCTCGTATAAGCAGTGGCCACAGCAACTTAGGTATCAACATGAACTGGAGGCACCACAGTTTGAATTTTCCTAGGAGTCTGCTTTGGTCTATGATCTGTAGCCCTCTGTCTGCCATTTCTATTGTCTGTTGCACTGCCTTAGAGTCTTTCAACGAGGCATCGCACACCCTGTCAAGACTTTTAACGGGTTCCTCAATGACAGCAGGGATTCTTTGGTTGGAAACCATGAATATGACCTCCGCTGTCTTCCCTTTCCTGACTGTTAGGCTTCTCGACTTCTTGGGTTTGAAGCTCATTCTGCACCAGCTGACTAGTTCATCCAGGCGTGCTAACATCCTCCGGGCCTGATGTTCATCTGATGTCAGAATTGCTGTGTCATCCATGAATGCTGTGAGCAGTGGCAAATGTGTCACATTCCACTGAGCTTTGGACCTATAGCCATTCCTTCAGCCGCATTGAGGATTACCTGCATAGCCATCACGAATAGTATCGGGGAGATGGTACATCCCATCGCAATTCCAACTTCAAGGCCAATCCACTTCGTTGTGTACTCTCTGGTTAAAAATCTGACAGAGAACCCTGCGAAATACAGCTTCAGCATTGCTGCAATCTCTTGTGGAACATGATGCATTTCAAGGGCCTGCCACAACATCTGGTGTGGAACGGATCCATAAGCATGTGCTAGATCCAACCAGATTACATGGAGGTTTGTTCTGTCAAACGTTGCCTTTTGAATTGCTTCCCAGATCATTGTGGCATGCTCTAGACACCCTGGTGTACCTGTGATACCTCCTTTCTGGATGGTAGTGGCAATGTACCCATTTGCCAGGAGGTATGTAGTGAGCCTTTTCGCCATCACTGAGAAGAATATCTTCCCTTCCACATTAAGTAGTGAGATTGGCCTGAACTGATTGATGTCTGTGGAATTTTGTTTCATCGGGATGTAGACTCCGATCGCCTTTCTCCATTTCTTGCTTACAAGCTGGGCTTTCCACGCATTCTTCAGTAAACTGAGCAGTCGTTTGAGCACCTCGGGGCATCTCTTATACACAACATATGGAACACCATTAGGACCTGGAGCTGACTTGCACCGAGCTTTCTGGACAATGCTTTCTACCTCTTGCATCGTATGGGGGCTTGGTGTTAAATTCAGCTCCTGGCTTACTAGGCCATTTAAGGCCTGCCATGCTGCTAAGCGGCTCATCTTTGCGACCATCTGAATAGGTCATTCTAAGGTCTTCTTCCAGGTCTTCTTTCCTGATGTTTAGCGTTCCCGACCGTGGCTGCTCAAACAGTTCTTTGGCAAACTTGAAGGGCTCACTGAAGAATCTTTCCCTATCCTTTCGAGTCTTCCTGCACAACCTTTCTGCTCTACAAAGGGCACTATGTTGGCCTTTCAGGTGCTCCCAAACCTGTCGTAACCCTTCCTTCTCTGTGGCAACTGCGTTCTTGAACAGTTTTCGGGCATGCTTCTTCGTTTTCCTGATTTCTTCTATTTTAATTTGTCTTCTACTTTTTCGCGGCGGGTTGTTTTCTCTTGCCTCCCTGACTCCAAACACTTTGCGACAGTGAAGATATATTATGTCGCCAACGATTTCCAGCTTCTTCTCCAAAGTTATTTGCGTCGTGTTGTTATCCAACTCTTTTGCCAAGGCTCCGTCCAGCTGATCCCAAAGCCCCTTTGCACTGGTCGATTCCAATGAGGCGCCTGTGGATTCATCATCCCCCCCCCCCAATTTTCGGTCAATAATGCATATAACACTTAACTCGTATTCTTACCTTCGTTAACAAAGATCTGTTGCATAAAATACTACTAACGTTTACAATTACAACCACTACTACTATTTCTACTACTACCATTACTACCACTATTACTATTATAACCACTACTACTTCTCCTCCTACTACTACAGAGACAACAGATAATGTGACAGCACACATTGCTGCCCAACACCCTGTTGTATCTGGACACATACTACAGCGACAACGAACAAGTGGACGATACTACTTGTAGTGGGAAGAGAGATTCAAGGGGTCTACTGAGAATAACATATCACTGAACTACCATCTAGGCAAGATACCGAGACCGACCATATTTGGATTAACTTAATCCAACCCAAACAGGTAATGAATGATTCGAGTGAAAAATTGATTTGCTGTTCTTAATTTTTTTTTAAAAAGGCAGTTCGCAGTGGCGCATTTAGAGGAGTGACTTCCGGGGTCAGCTCCCCTCCGAGTGAAGTGTTAGAGACTTTACAATACTAGATCCAAACTTCGAGAGGTGAAGTAACAAGTCCCCACCCCCACCCCCTTTGCCTTTTCTGACCCAAGAGCAGAGTCAGATATCCATTCACAGCTGACAGACTGTGGCGTGGCACTACCGTGTTTCCAAAACATTACCTTTACCGCGAGATAACTGCGCTGTAACCACAGACGCTCTCATAAATTTTTATTTTAATGATGAAAAATATCCCATTCAACCTCTAATGGGTTACAATTAGGATATTTATAGTGTTTTCAATTCCAAATACGATGAATAACTGCCGATAAATTTGTGGCATCACATCTGTCAAATCATTGTAAATATGGTAAATCAAAATTATCAATTTTGCTTGTACGTTAATTCATTAACTACCGAATTGAAAAAAAAACACTGTGGCCGAATTAAATTTTGTTCCCATTTTCATTCTGTAGGTGTATGACGGATTTAATCTGTAGTTTTCTTAATTTTAAACAGATTTTTATGAATTATATGTCATTTTGATGATAAATGAATATACTATTGCCTAAAGCTGATAAAATGAAAGTTTACTTAATATTGTAGATATTATTAGTAATGTAAAATGATTGACAATTAAGATTATATCAGAGCTGTGTGCTTTCTGTGCTTCTCTATGGTGCGGAATGCTGGAGAGTTACAGAGAAGGAAATGTCGAAATTGTCCTCCTTTCACACAACATGCCTAAGAAAAATTCACCGAATCTTTTGGCCGAATATCATCACTAACCAAGATCTGCTTACTCGTAGCAAGCAAGAGGACATGCACACCATCATAGCTGGCAGACGCTGGAGATGGGTTGGTCATGTCCTCAGAAGAGACCCCGATGCCATCACAAGAACAGCTATGCTTTGGACCCCTGAAGGAAAACGAAAGAGAGGCCGACCAAAAACAACCTGGCGGAGGACTGTGGAGGCTGAGATGCAGGGAATGAACCAGAGTTGGGGCACTGTACGAAGGATGGCCACCGACCGAGCAAAGTGGAATCAATTTGTTGTTGCCCTACAAGACGCCACTAGGCGCGATGGCCACTGACTGCTTTGACGGTCGGTGGCTAAGGATCAAAGAAAGAAGAAAATGATTGACAGACAAAAATCAATTCAAATTTGTTTTTAAATTATCAACTTATGTTCAAATTTCTTGTTTCTATGGTAGGTAATACCTTTCTTTTGGTGATTATCATGTAGTATATCCAATAACAAGAAAAACAAACCCAAGAACACACACACTGACTAATATTTACACTATTGGTAACTTACATTATCACACCTATGCCACTTCCCAAAAAATGTCTGAAATTTTTTCCTCATTTTCTCCCTGTAAGTGTTTGGAGAACTTAAGCTGCAGAACTTTTGAATAAATGAATGTTACTGCAAAAATATATGATTTAGAATGGTAGATATTAATAATTTAAAATGAAATGAAAGAAAAAAGCATGCCCATTTTTTTTAATTATATGTTCATTTTGATGGAGGTATAAATGGTGAATGTAGTACTAAATTCCCTAAAGCTGAAAAAATAATTAGATATTAGATTTTTTTTATCAGATCTACCTTTCTTGGATTCTTTATCTGCCTTTTCATTTCCCTCTATTCCTCTGGAATATAAGAATGTAGTAGCCAGAAATATCTTCTCTGCTATATCAGGTCTACTGCATTCTCGTAAGTTTCTAAGTGCTTGAATTGTTGAAAGCGAGTCTGTTAAAATTGTTAGTTTCTTGGGAGGGTTGTTAGAGAATATTTCTAGTGCTTTTAGTATTGCCATAATCTCTTCAGTGAAAATGGATGTACGTATATTCCGTGATACTATACTCTTGCCAATCTTCATATTGGAATATATATTCCATCTTCTCCATGTATTCACTGGCCTTGCTGTACCTCTCTTACCCTGGGGATTCCAGAACAAGGACTGCCTTGTAATGATATCAACAGGTTTCCTCAGTGTGTATCCTATCCATCGCCATCGTCTTCTTCTCATCTCTTGATCCACTGGCACTTGTCTAGTTCTTGTCATCAGTTCCACGTTGGTAACCTTGTCATAACATTTTAATCCCTCTATTCTACGCAAGCACCCATTTATGAAAGTCTGTAGCGTTTTGGTAGTTGTCTTTGTTGTTCTCCATGTCTCAGAGCCATACAATAGGACTGACACTTCACATTTGAGTTGAAGATTCTTATTTTCGTGTTGGATCCTATTTCTCTTGATCTCCATATATTTCCCAATGCAATGAAAGCTCCTCTTGCTTTTTGTATTCTTATTTTGATATCACTGTCTGTCCCTCCAACTTTGTCTATATTGCTGGCAAGATATGTGTACGATTCTACATCTTGTATTGGTGCTTCTTCAAGTTCAACCCTGTTGTCATTACCTGCATTTATTCTCATAATTTTTGTCTTCTCCCTGTGTATTTTCAGACCCAATTGCTGTGACCTCTCATCGAGTGTTTTCAATTTGTCCTGCATCTGATTACGGTTATGGGACAGAAGAGCTAAGTCATCAGCAAAATCCAGATCATCCAACTGCTTAGTCAGAGTCCACTGGATTCCATTTCTGTTGTGTGTTGTCGATGTTCTCGTAACCCAGTCTATTGCTAGTAACAAAAGAAATGGAGACAAGAGGCATCCCTGTCGCACTCCTGTTCTTATCCCAAACGGTTCTGTAAGCTGTCCTTCATGAAGAACTCTGCATGTCATGTCTTCATATGTTTTCTTTATTAAATTAATGATCCTCAGGGGAACTCCATAATGCCTCATCAATTTCCAAAGTGATTCTCTGTCTACACTGTCAAATGCCTTTTCGTAGTCCACAAATCCGATGTATAGTGGTGAATTCCATTTCAGACTTTGTTCATATATTATTCTCAAAGTGGCTATCTGGTCTGTACAGGATCTGTTTTGTCGAAAACCTGCTTGTTCATCTCTCAGTTTCTTGTCTATGGACTCTTTTAATCTCTCAAGGATAATCCTGTAAACCTTTAGCACGCTGCCGTCGATCACAGTCGACGAAGGTAACCTATGCTCTCCCAGCTGGAGTCGACTGCAGTCGACAGCGTTTATCTTCGTTTTCTAGCATTTTGAATTGTGTACACGTGATTTCCAGCCCCGGATGTTAAGTTGTAATGTTATTTGCAAGAGAGTTAGCTTCCGTTTCCGATCTTTAAAAAATGATGGGTGTATCCGCGTTTATTTTTTGTAAATTTTTTAAATCGACATCAATCGGCGTCGAACAAGAGATGAGAAGAAGACGATGGCGATGGATAGGACACACACTTAGGAAACCTGTTGATAGCATTACAAGTCAGTCCTTGTTCTGGAACCCCCAGGGCAAGAGAGGCAGAGGTAGACCAAGAAGCACACGGAGAAGAGAGCTGGAAACAGAGGTGAAAATAATGAGGACAACATGGAAAGAACTTGAGATGATGGCACGTGACAGGAGGACTTGGCATGTGTTTGTTGAAGGCCTATGCTCCTTTGGGAGTGGAGGGTTATGAATGAATGAATCGGCGTCGAGCACGCGGCCATTTTCGCTCTAATTTTATTGGATTCTGACGCCATGCGGTAGGGATGAGATTTTTGTCTTTATAAGCGCTGATATCGGTTCTCAGAATATGTTTGATGGCCGAGATGGAAACGAAAGTAGAATGGCATTGCTAGTATGTATAATTTTAGAGGTTAGGATTAGGAATATCGGAAAGGTTTAGGATTACGGCCGAATGTCACTGCTGACGATGGCGTTTGTTGCTTTGCTACTGATGATGGGTGTAACGAAAAGATCGTCATTTGATTTGTATTGGTCTATTGGTCAAATGACTTTCATTGAGATGCAAGGGATATGGACTCTTCGTTTGTTGATTATTTTTTTTTAATTTTAAAATTAAAAATTTTTTTTTTTAAATTTATTTAAAAATTTTTTTTCATCTTTCCTTTCCTCTCTTCCTATCACATCTAACATGTACACAAACAAATTTTATATCATCAGATTCACCATTCATTTATTTATATAAATTCCAAAAATGATAGCAATTGACCAAGAAACACAAAAACTAGAGACATTACAAGTCACCCACTATCGTTGTGAAAAAGAATGCAGCTGCAGGAGCATAGTTTTGGGAAAAGAGTTCAGCGTGCTAAAGGTTTGTACTTTTCCTGGTACTGAAAGTAACATTATTCCTCTATAATTTGTGCAGTCTTGTAAATTTCCCTTCTTAGGCAACTTAACCAGATATCCTTCCTTCCATTCTGCTGGTATCTCTTCCTTTTCCCAGACTTTACCAAGTAACTTATATAACATCTCTGTAGACGTGTCGATATCTGCTTTGATGGCCTCTGCTGGAATGCCATCAGGTCCAGACGCTTTTCCATCTCTTACAAGATTTATGGCTATCTTTATTTCTTCCTTCGTTGGTCTTTCACCGTTAATTTGTAGCTCTTCTTCTGCTGGCTGGATGTCCGGGGGGTTTTGTGGAGCTGCTGTATTGAGAAGGTCCTCAAAATATTCTGTCCACCTCTTCATTTGCTCTTGTATATTGCTGAGCAGTTTTCCATTCTTGTCTTTTATGAAGCAACTTGTTTGCTTGTATTTCCCTGTTAGCTTCTTTGTGCTGTTATACAGTTCTCTCATATTTCCTTTGGCTGCAGCATCTTCTGCCTCTCTTGCCAACTCCTCAATATACTTCCTCTTGTCTCTTTTGATACTTCTTTGTTTGCTTCTGTGTACACTTCTTGAGCCTTGGCTTTGGAACTTCTGGTTTTGCTTGTGTTTAAATCTGCTTTCTTGTTTTTCCTGTCTTTTATCTTATTGATGGTTTCTGTTGTTATCCATGCTTTTTGTCGTCATTCCCTTTTCCCCAGTATTTCTTCACATCTCATTCCATACCGTTTTGATTTGCTGCCAATAGTCTTCTGTATTCTCTGCATCTTCCAGCTGTTGGAGCACTTAGAATTTGTTGGATATTGTGACCGCAAATCTATCTCTTATTTCTTAGATGTCCTACATTAAATTGTTGTCATATCTCTTGAGTTTCATTTTTACTTTGGCTATCATAAGGTGGTGATCTGATGCCACATCTGCTCCTCTGTATACCTTTACATCCTGCAATGATGATCTAAACTTCTTGTTTATGCACATATGATCAATCTGATTTTCTGTTCTATGGTCTGGTGATATCCATGTTGCCTTGTGTATTCTCTTACGTGGAAACATGCTTCCTCCTATAGCCAGTTTATTTGAAGCACAGAAGTTTGAGAATAGTTCCCCATTTTCATTCATTATTCCTAGCCCCTGTTTTCCCATGACTTCTTCAAAGCCGGTGTTGACTGTACCTATCTTTGCATTCATGTCACCCATCAAAATTGTGATGTCTCTTCTTTTTACTTTTTCCATAATTTCCTGTAGTCTAGTATAAAATGCTTCTTTCACCAACTCTTCTTTGTCATTAGTTGGTGCATAACATTGGATGACATTTACATTTATTTTCTTTTTAGCTGTTTTAAAAGAAGCTGTTATTATTCTGGATCCAACAGCTTCCCATTCAATGAGTGCTTTCTGTGCTTCTTTAGATAACATAAGAGCTACCCCTTCACTGTGGTGTGAACTTTCGTCTTTATGTCCTGAGGACAGCACCAATTCACCTGTGATAAGTTTCTTCCTGTCTACCCCCTTCCACTTTGTTTCACACAGTCCCAGAACCTCGATTTTATATTCCCTCATCTCTGCTGCAACTTGTGCCACTTTCCCTTGTTCGTTTAATGTCCGAACATTCCAGGTGCCAAATCTGGAAGTTCTCCTAGAAGAAAGAAGGTTAGTCAGCAACACAGACTCCTTTCGGCTTTCTCTGTGTTGCATCGTACGCCTCCCTGCGAGAGGACCTTCCCCTGTCTTGGATGGCTGCGTTTTATTTTCTTTAATTGGCTTGTCCATGTTTGTTGAAGTTTTTTGTGGTTTAAATTTTTTACGGGATGGGGTAACTGGCCCCATGCCCAACCTTCCTTAGTCACTTTCTATGACATGCTTGGCAGGAAACAGTGTTACTATTCTTTGCTCCCCTTTCGGGCCCCGGTAACACACGGGTGATGCTCCTCAATAGCATTTCGTATCTTTTAAATATTTATAGATTTTTCTTGCCGAACTGGCTAATCAAGCCTCTGCAAAGCATTCCTGGAAACAAGAATCTGTCCTATGCACAATATGTTCAAAATCAGATACTTACAAGAGAGCATAATCGCTGATCTCCTATAGAAATAAACACTAACTGTATACCACAGAATCAATATCTATCTTCCGATAGAATAACACTTGCTTGAGGTAGCTGGACATATGTATATACTCATAAGAGCCAGTCTGTAAAACCACAGACATACAACCTGTCCGCACAGCTGCTCGAAACTTCTCAGCACACTCACTGACAAGTGACTCACTAATGAACAACTAATGACTTCTGGTCATCTCAGCGTGGTGTGTTCCCTTGCCACTCTCTGGTCAATCTTCGCTGTTCTCGAACATTCTATTTATGACTCTAGATGATCACTCACTTTTAGTAAACGTGAGCTGTTACCTTGAACTGTTGTCAGTAGCAATTATTTATTATTTTCATTCATTATTTTTTTCTTTGTGAGCTGTCCTAACTGTTTATCTCATTCTAACAATAGCACAAATAATGCTAGCGTAGGTCTTGCGGCGACACATAGTCAGTTATGACTGAAGGGCTTATTATATTATAAGGAGCACATTCCCATAGTCAGTTATGACTGAAGGGCTTATTATATTATAAGAAGCACAAAAAAAAATGATGGTTCCCTGGGAGGAAGTCTGTACTCATGTGCTCTTGCCATGGAAGTTGTTACAGCCTTTAGTTTTACACAATGAGTTTGCCACACCCACGCACACTCATATTACAGCATGTATGAATGAGTAGTGGTTTTATTCTGTTTCTTCACAAACCTTTAGAAAAATCTGGGGTGTCCTGTTTTTTGTTTTCACAACACTGCACCATTGAGTGTGTGTGTGTTAGCTTATCAGAAATGAGGTATTTGAGAAGGGTGGTTGAAGTAACAAGAAGAGACATGGTTTGCAACCAGACGATTCGTCAAGGCCTAAAAACCCAACCCCTGCAGACGCAAGTAGAACAGTCCCAAGATGGTTTCGCTATGTCTGCAGAATGGGAGAAGATCAACTGCCACAGCAGGTATGGGGGGAGGGGGGGGGGGGGGGGGGGGGGGGGGGGGGGGGGGGGGGGGGGGGGGGGGGGTGGCTAAGAGCCAGGGATCCAAAGTTTGAGAGGTAAATATATTTTGGTCACATCAAAAAGACATGTCTTGCTAAAAGCTATAATGGAAGGACCCTATCTGATTGTACTATCAAGGCAAGAGACAGAAGATGTTGGAGATCTCTTGCAGTCAACGTTCAATGTGGAGATGGCAGTCAATCTGATCAATCATTTCAAGAATACTTTGACTTATCATTCTTTTGTAACATGATTATTTTGTAAAATATAATATGTCTCTCTTCTGTAAAAAATGATTATTTATGTACTCTTGTTTGGTAGTGGCTAGCGGCATAATCAGATGGACAATGCAAGTTAAGCTAGTGTAGATAATGTTGCTGGCTCATGTGAATGAACATATCCAACAGCAGTATTATGCAAACTATAATCGTTAATTAAAACTGCTTTGGCAATAACTTTGTTGATGTCACCAGTAAAAAAAGTTAATTTTCGGATTAAGTAAGCATTCTTTTTCATCATTGTCTTCCATTGATGCCCTGAAGGTGTAACCCCAGAACTGTCTCCGTCCTCAGCCCATACGCTTCCAGGAGTTGGCAATAGATTTCAGTCAGTGGTGAGCCGCAAACATGCAGAAACCTGACGACACTAAGAACCTCAAAACTTTGACCACATTAATGAAAAATCTTTAAATGTGTGTGTACACTATGATGTCATACAGAAGTTATATGACGACGCCGTAAAGAAGCAAACAACTGGTTATCACAGATCTGTCTATCCAGACCTGCCGGAGATAGCTCTACATTTAATGTACACAGGTTTCTGATTACCTTATTTACTGAAACAAAATTGTACAATATTCTTTCAATGCTTTATCTACTGTTTGTGACATGAAAATTCACAAGGACAGTCACTTTTCAGTTTCAGTGTAGTGCCTGTTTTATGGCATTGTGGATTGTTTCTCTAAACATCTGCCACCCTCTTGATCTTCTTCCTCTAGACCATCTGAGCTGGTCACTTTTGTTCTGACTTGTGTGCACATGCTGCTAATTTATAGGGACTCATCCCTACAAGGTTCCAACCCAGTGTGCAGTGTGTCTCTCAAAGAATTCCTTCACAGATTCTGCATCTGTTCATTTCAATGCACGTCTTTTCCCCTAGCTTATTACATTTTTTTTATATCTTACAACTGGTGATTTTTTTCCTTTTTTTTTTTTTTAAATTCTAGGGTTAGTGTCTAAGTAAACTAAGTTTGACATTTCCAGTTACATTAATACAACACTGATTTAAATAATGTTTTTATTATTTTTCTCTTAAGTCATTTAGATCTCTGACTGCTTAAAAACTGGAGTTGATAGATCACTTTAATGCTGTGCTTCTTAACCAGGGGTGCATGCACCCCCTGAGGGTGTGAGACCAACCTTCAGGGGTGTGAGACATGCCAGATCTTTTATAAGGTGATTCATCATTAATATTATATAATACACAGAACTCAAATGTATTTGTACAAAATTGAACATTGACAACATGAATGCAATACTGAATCTTAGTCACATTTTGTAAATAAAATTTTCCCAAAACATATTTGTATCTCTTTTTTTCTCATTTTTTGTGAGCTAGAAGTTAATGGTGTGCAAAGCTTCTTAAGATGATGTAAAGGGGTGCAAGGCTTCTTAAGATGATGTAAAGGGATAGTGGACCTCTAAAAGATTAAAAAACACTGCTTTAATGGCTTGTTACAATTTCATTTCAAATCTGTCAATTCTTCAATTTGTGGTGGGCATACTGCCAAGGTATTTGAACTCTTCACCTTTTCTAGTTTGATATTACCAGCATAACCTGAGAATAGATACACGATAAAGTGAGGATACTAGATGAAAGGTTATAGCATTTTAATCTGAAAATCCAGAGGAAAGAAGATTATGAGATTAATTTGGCAAAAGATAGCTTGCCTGCATTAGGAGAAACACCTCTACAAGATGTAGACTATTTCATATGTCAACTATTACATATGTCATGGCAGTAAATTAACGTTGGAGGAACAGACAGGGATATCAAAAAAGAGATACAAGTGGCAAGAGCAGCTTTCTTTGCACTGGGAAATACATGAAACTGAAAAGAAACAAAGTCGAACACAAGAAATATGAATCTACAACTCAAATGTCAAGGCTATTCTATTGTATGACTCTGAAACCTGGAGAACAACAATAATGACAACCAAGAAGTTAGAATGTCCAATAACAGGTGCTTAAATAGAAAACAAGAACTGAACTGGTATGAAAATATAATGAATGTGGGGACTAATGACAAGAACCAGTGGAACAAGAGGTGAGCAAACAAGTTGATGTTGGATAGGGCGTAAATTGAGTAAATTAGCTGATTGCCATACAAAACAGTCCTTGTTCTGGAATACCCAAGGTAAAAGAAATAGGAGGTCCAAAAATACATGGGCAAAGGAACTGAAGACAAACCTTAAAAAAAAACAGATAAAGAAAACATGGAAAGAACTTGAATGGGCGGCACGGTGTGAATTTGTTGAAAGCTCATGCTACACAGGCATCTGTAAGGTAATAATGATTATGATTCTTCTTTCTTGACCTTTCAACTCCCAAAGGCCTTCAAGAAATGTAAGCCGAGTAAAAATGACTTTTATTACTGCCCTTTGATATTTCTGTATCTTGACATTTTATTTGTATTAATTTGTCTGAATGAACTTTGACATCAATGAATAAATGTAGAGAAGATCGGCTACCACGACAAGCATAGGAAACTAAGAGCCAGGGATCCAGACCTCCAGGACGACCCAGAGACCACTGGGAGGACAACATTAGACAATCTTTGAAGGAACGAGGACTAGAATGGAACTAGGCCAGGAGGAAGACAGCCGATAGGATAGTCTGGCGCTCTCTCTTCCAAACCTCTACACCTCACGGTAGAAGTGGAACGACCAAGTAAGTAAGTAAGTAATAAATGTAGCTTAAAATAACAAGCAGGCTAACTTCACAACAACAAAATAAGGTTACTACCAATATGGAGGTGTTCTCATCTCCTACAACAATACACAACACATAAGTCTACATGAACAAGCCAGAACTGGAGACATAAATGACAAGGCTAAAGAAGACATGGAAACATAGGACAGGACAGGACAGGAGGACTTGGGCCTGAATTTATTGAAGGTCTATGTTTCTTAGGGAACAAACGGTAATAATGATATTAAAACAATGTTAACTGTAATTTCATTTCTCAATGATTCTATTGTAACACATCAATCTTCTTCTCAGCATTCTATTTTTGCCAACATTATAATAAGGCAAATCATATAATGAGTGCAGGAAAACAAAGGAACAAACAAGATAAAGAAACATTAGTTGTTTTTATTATTTATTAAAGACAAACTAACAAAATCACTAATGAACAGCTATGACACCCATTAACTTCAAGACACATTTACAAATGCCTATATACTATGCACATGTAAAAAAAAGACCATCACAGAGCCTTTTATAACACTTAACCTAGCCTGTATTTAAGCGAGATGAGCTTCCAGTTGCCAGTAATTTATTATAACTCTGAAAGACCTGGGGAAAATGCAGTCTATAAGGTAAAAAGAAAATTTTTTTCCAGTGACTGTATTTATATATTACGGCACAAATTTAACTCAGGCTATCAGTCATTCATATTACTTGTCAAATATAACTAAAACTGAAGTTTAAATGACAAGGCTTAAACTGTAGGTAAGCTTTATACAATTTTGAAAATTAAATGTGCTGTGTAGCTGGATTCACTAGAAGAGAAAGAATAAGGCCTGTTTCCAGTTAACAAACATTTTATGACATTTGCTGAGATGATATTTTGGTGGCACCTGGAAGTTGACGTTTACCTCAATGGTGTCCAGGGCATCAAAACGTCTTTGTATTTCTTGGGAGCTGAAAAGGATATGAATAAAATTTATTGTAATTTTTAAAATTAGCATGAGGCTTTGCAATACTGTGTTATGTTGAAACAAAATAAATCAGCTTGGGTGTAAAATTCTGGGTGTCAAACTCTGTTTTAAAAAAAAAATAATTTTAACATGTGAGCATTTCAAAAGATAAAATCACCTACACTGGGCACAAATGCAAAAATTATCATTTCAAATTACTATTCAGACATGAAATTCATTCATCACCTGAACTGTCTTCGCCTTAATTGAATTTCAAGTCCACCGAATGGACCATTAAACAGTTCACACCAAGTTCTCATGTTATATCCCCTCTATTAAAGTTTTTTTTTGTACGTTTTAATCTTTCATGCCTGCCAGCATTTTTTGGGTCTCCTTACCCTAGAGAATCAAGAACAACCACTGTCCTTTAACACTATTTAGCTGGTTTCCTCAATATGTTCTACCCAGTACCCATGTCTTTTCCTTACCTCTGATGCTCATAGTATGTTTGAAGTTGCTGCAAGTACCTAAGATTTCTATTGTATAGGGTTGTCTAATCATCTTGGCTGCTTTCTACAACATACTTGATTTCAACATAAAAGGCTAACAAAAATTGTGAATAAAATGCAAAAAAAATTTAATTTTTGCATTTGTCTTTTTTGAGTGGATTCTGTGTCTGTGGCATCTGACAACGAGTGCTTGTGAATGTTTGAGTAGTTAAGTACCTCTAGTTGGAGTCTGAGCTGCTACCTTCATTAACGGGTTGAAGTTGTAGCTGTAGGCCTCTGCAAGTCTTTGTCGGGAACATTGATAATCCTCGACTGTGTGGTATAACTTGAAGCAGGGTATCAGGCATAGAGGTACATTGCAATCTGGGCAGTACATGCAAGTCTGGCTTCTTTTCCCTGCAGCCTTACACACTTTACAGTCTGGTTTGTACCTTGCCCTTTCATATTTATCAATGAAGTGGGGTGCTCAGTAAGTCGTGTTGCTACAAACCCTGCATACGTTAATTGTCCTTTGTATAACTTCCTTATCCATGTCTCTACCACTATAGTTGCTTTTGAGGGGCTAATCTAGCATCTTCCTCACTGCGATCGTTATTGTGTTAGCAATTTTCATTTTCCAGTTATCTGCCACAGGGAGCTAAAGGGAAATGAATGAATGCACAATACCAGTTTGACTACAGCATCATTGTACCACTACTACCACCAATTACTCTATAACAGCAGCAATTGCTACTGCCATTATTCTACTACTACCACCATCACTGTCACACTATCACAACCACCACTACTACTTACTAATGACCGGGAAATCCTCTGGGTGTTTACAGATGTAGTCTTCAATTACTGTCACACTTAGATTTCTTCTTGCCTCAAGCCATCTTCCAAATTCTTTTCCAACATACAAGCCAATAGGTAAGAGAAGCAGATGCCTTGGCAAGGCTAAAATATAATGGTGATAAAATAATAATAATAAAAAATAACAATACTAATACAACAACATTTTCAAAATCGTCTGTTTGAAAACAATAGTTAATAATATTTCCTACTTGAGGTTTACAAAACTACCGTACTAAAGTAACTCACAGAATCCTGTGACAGCCTATATTATATACATGTGTGTGTCTGTGCAATCCTAGTTTTACATTAAAAGGTCAAGATAGTCCCATACCAGAAACTTAAATCTTTAACCACAGAATATGGTAGACCTAACTCACGATCCCCTGTCTTATGTAAAAAAAATTGCACGTTACGGAAACAACAATAAATGGAAAAACTTTGCTGCGGGACGGACATCCGGAGTCTCAGGCTCGTATGACTGACAGTGGTGAAAGCCAAAAGGAAGCCACTGGCATGAAAACGGATGCCCCGACCGCAAAACACGAAACCAGAATTGGTTTTTGGAACGTCAGAACTATGAATGAGGCAGGAAAGCTTAGACAAATCACAGCAGAGATGAGGAACTACAAGATACATATCCTGGGAATAAGCGAGAGCAGATGGACAGGTAGGGGGAGAATAAAAACAGCTACAGGGGAAACAGCACTTTATTCTGGCAGAGAGGATGGTCAGCACAACGAAGGTGTAGCCATTATCCTGAAGAAAGGAATGGAAAGGTCTTTACTGGAATGGAAACACATCAACAACAGACTGATAAGAGCAAGACTAAGAGGGAGGTTCACCAACACCACAATTATACAATGCTATGCACCAACAAACGACAGCAATGAAGAGATCAAGGACGAGTTCTATCAACAGGTACAAAAAGAAATGGAAACTACACCCAGGTACGATCTCATTATAGTAATGGGAGACCTAAATGCGAAAGTGGGAGCACACAATAATTATAACGAAAGAGTAATGGGGAAATGTGGCAGTGGAACAGCAAATGAGAATGGGGACAAATTAATAAGCTTCTGCAGTATTAACAACCTGGTCATTGGAGGAACACTTTTTCCACACAAGGAAGTGCACAAGTTAACATGGGAATCACCAAACGGACGAGACAGAAACCAGATAGATCACATAATGATCAATGGCAGATGGAGACATGCACTACAAGACGTGAAAGTAAGAAGAGGCGCAGATGTGGGAAGTGATCATCACCTAGTAGTAGCAAGACTGAAAGTGAAACTCAGAGCTGCTGGACCAGTTGCAGTCAAACAGAAAAAAAACAACATCACGAAACTGAAGGATCCCCTCACCAGAAAAGCTTTCGTGGTCGACGTAAAGAGAAGATATGAGATTATCAAAAGCCAGGAAAGAACAGAGACCGATGATGTTGACCAGAGATTCAACACCATCTCAACAATATACAAGGAAAGCAGCAAGTCATGCTTGGGATTCCAGGAAAGAAAGAGCAAAGACTGGATAACACCAGATACGCTAAACACCATAGTGAAAAGAAAGGAAATGAAAAGAAAGAAAACAGAAGCTAAGTCTCCCAGATTAAAGGCAATATATAGTGAACAGTACAGTCAGCTGGACAAGGAAGTTAAACGTCAAACCCGTGCTAACAAAAGGACATTTCTGGATGACCTTGCAAGACAGGCAGAAGAGGCAGCACTGAGAAATGAACAAAGCACAGTATACAAAATAACTAAAATCATCAGTGGAAAACAAGGTGCAAACAATATTACATTAGAAAGAGATAAGCAAGGAAATCTCATCACAACAGTAGAGGGACAGGAAACAAGATGGGCAGAGCATTTCAGAGAAACTCTGAATAAGGAACCACCAGAGACACAATTGAATGTTCCTGAGGCTGAAAATGATCTAGATGTTAATACAGACATCCCACGAAAAGAAATCATCACAGCAATCAAAGGGTTAAAGAACGGAAAAGCTCCTGGTCATGATAACTTAAATGCAGAGCTATTTAAGACAGACCCAGAGCTAGCAGCAGAACTATTAGAACCACTATTTGCACAAGTCTGGAAAACAGGGACAACACCAACAGAGTGGAGAAAAGGAATAATTGTCAAATTGCCCTAGAAGGGAGATCTTGCAGACTGCAATAATTGGAGAGGAATCACTCTTCTCTCAGTTCCCAGCAAAATACTAGGCAGGATAATTATACAGAGAATCTCAAAAGCAGTAGACCACAAACTGAGGAAAGAACAAGCAGGATTTAGAAAGAACAGAAGATGTGTAGATCATATATTTACCCTCAGGAACATTATAGAGCAGTGCTCAGAATGGCAAAGACAGTTGTACATTAATTTCGTTGATTTTGAAAAGGCTTTTGACAGTATACATAGGGACAGTTTATGGAAAATACTGAGGGCTTATGGAATTCCAAGCTGCATAGTGTCAATCATAAAAAGCCTTTATGCCAACTTTACGTGCAGCAATGGGCAAAGCAACCTAACCTTTGAAGTGAAGACAGGAGTATGACAGGGATGCCCCTTATCAACCACTCTATTTTTAACAGTCATAGACTGGGTGATGCGCCAGACAACAGAGGGCAGTCCAAGAGGAATAAGATGGACTACATTTTCTACATTGGAAGATCTGGAATATGCAGATGACATTGCACTGCTAGCACATTCACATCAACACATCCAGGAAAAAACGGATAGACTTAATAAGTATAGCCTGCAGGTTGGCTTGAACATCAACCTAAAGAAGACAGAGGTCATGACGCTCAATGTGAGCAACCCTGAGCCCATATCAGTAAGGAATCAGTAACTGGAACAGACAGATGCCTTCACATACCTAGGATGCATAGTAACACCAGACGGCGAAGCAAGCAAAGACATCAACAGAATGAACAAAGCAAGAACAGCCTTTTTTAGTCTAAACAACATCTGGAAGTCCTCTCAGTACAGCACAAGCACAAAATTAGGATTATATCAGAGCTGTGTGCTTTCTGTGCTTCTCTATGGCACGGAGAGCTGGAGAGTTACAGAGAAGGAAATGTCGAAATTGTCCTCTTTTCACACAACATGCCTAAGAAAAATTCTCAGAATCTTTTGGCCGAATATCATCACCAACCAAGATCTGCTTACTCGGAGCAAGCAAGAGGACATACACACCATCATAGCTGGCAGACGCTGGAGCTGGGTTGGCCATGTCCTCAGAAGAGACCCCGATGCCATCACAAGAACAGCTATGCTATGGACCCCTGAAGGAAAACGAAAGAGAGGCCGACCAAAAACAACTTGGCGGAGGACTGTGGAGGCTGAGATGCAAAGAATGAACCAGAGTTGGGGCACTGTACGAAGGATGGCCGCCGACCGAGCAAAGTGGAATCAATTTGTTGTTGCCCTACAAGACGCCACCAGGCGTAATGGCCACTGACTGCTTTGACGGTCGGCGGCTAAGGATCAAAGAAAGAAGAACTCACGATCGGTAAGTCACTGAAGCTGGTCCGTGTATGTGATTCATTACTACTCCAATTGGTTTTCTTGTCAATTATTTTTGAAATGGTAAGGGTTAGGATTTGTGTTAGCAGTTTATGTTCTGAGATTTGTAGCCAATTATCATTTATAAAAAGAAAAGAAAATGCTGAAATGGAATTATTTAGTCTTACAATTTAGGATTACACTTGGTTTTACAAAATGCATCGACTGAAAATTAGTTGCTAACATTAACCGTGGCCTATTTTGAGCTATTTCAAAAATAATATGGTGCGACATATTTCTGATTACACAAGAAAGGCAAAGACTGCATGCTATACATGACAACAATTGCCAAAGAACAAGCACACATATGTGCACACTGATTTCTGTTATATCAATTTGAGTTAGCCGACACAGCAGTATGTGTGCAGTTTTCTAAGATTCAATGCATGACAAGTGAATTACTGAACATCCAGGCAGCTTAAAAAGGAGACAGACATATCATTAGCACTATGATTTAAAAAAAAAAATAATGCTAATGAGTTTCCAATATGTTATAAACACTTCTTGTAGAAATAGCAGCCAACTTAAAAAGGTCTGCTTCACAGAATAATAGACACAACGCCATTTCTCCAAATAGGTATTGACACATCAGATATGCCACTGGAATGATTAAAATCTGAGCGAGGGTTTCAATACAGATTGCTGTGAGTGTCTATGTGTAAGAGAAATATGAGTCTAGTTGAATGGAAGCACACCAGTGTCGGTTTTATATGGATTTGCAGAGTCATGGACAGTAAGTTGGATATTTTTTTTCTTCTTTTTTAAAAAAAATGTTCGGCCTCAATGTATACTGATGTTATTACTTTTGAAAAAGCTTGAAACAGGTGTTAGTCAGCATTAGGGTTGAAATGAAGCATAGTGGGCCATGTGATCGTCTTTAGCCCTGAAGACTATTCTTACGAATTCAATTACGGATTAATGATGGGCAAATTTATTGTTCGTTATTTTACAACGTAGCGTAATGCTGTCTTGCTGGGTTTTTCCATGATTTATTATGTATCAATAAATGTATCAATAAGGTGGGGAAGGGGTAGGGATAGGATTAATGTTAGGTAACATCTCTGTTTATGCACGTTCTAACCATTGAAACCGCAAACAAAACATATGACGCAGTGTATTAGGCCTATGTGCAGATTACTGTGGAGAAATTGAATCTGTAGGTGAGTGCTCGGTCGGCGGCCATCCTTCGTACAGTGCCCCAACTCTGGTTCATTTTTTGCATCTCAGCCTCCACAGTCCTCCGTCACATTGTTTTTGGTCGGCCTCTCTTCATTTTCTTCAGGGGTCCATAGCATAGCTGTTCTTGTGATGGCATCGGGGTCTCTTCTGAGGACATGGCCAACCCAGCTCCAGCGTCTGCCAGCTATGATGGTGTGCATGTCCTCTTGCTTGCTCCGAGTAAGCAGATCTTCGTTGGTGATGGTATTCGGCCAAAAGATTCGGAGAATTTTTCTTAGGCATGCTGTGTGAAAAGAGGACAATTTCGACATTTCCTTCTCTGTTACTCTCCAGCATTCAGCATCACAGAGAAGCACAGAAAGCACACAGTTCTGATATAATCTTAATTTTGTGCTTGTGCTGTACTGAGAGGACTTCCAGATGTTCTTTAGACTACAAAAGGCTGTTCTTGATGTCTTTGCTTGCTCCGCCGTCTGGTGTTACTATGCATCCTAGGTATGTGAAGGTGTCTCTCTGTTCAAGTTGCTGATTCCTTACTGATATGGGCTCAGGGTTGCTCACATTGAGTGTCATGACCTCTGTCTTCTTTAGATTGATGTTCAAGCCCACCGGCTGGCTATACTTAAGTCTATCCGTTTTTTCCTGGATGTGTTGATGTGAATGTGCTAGTAGTGCAATGTCATCTGCAAATTCCAGATCTTCCAATGTAGAAAATGTAGTCCATCTTATTCCTCTTGGACTGCCCTCTGCTGTCTGGCACATCACCCAGTCTATGACTGTTAAAAATAGAGTGGTTGATAAGGGGCATCCCTGTTGAACTCCTGTCTTCACCTCAAAGGTTAGGTTGCTCTGCCCAATGCTACACGCAAAGTTGACATAGAGGCTTTTTATGATTGACACTATGCAGCTTGGAATTCCATAAGCCCTCAGTATTTTCCATAAACTGCCTCTATGTATACTGTCAAAAGCCTTTTCAAAATCAACGAAATTAATGTACAGCTGTCTTTGCCATTCTGAGAACTGCTCTATAATGTTCCTGAGGGTAAATATATGATCTACACATCTTCTGTTCTTTCTAAATCCTGCTTGTTCTTTCCTCAGTTTGTGGTCTACTGCTTTTGAAATTCTCTGTATAATTATCCTGCCTAGTATTTTGCTGGGAACTGAGAGAAGAGTGATTCCTCTCCAATTATTGCAGTCTACAAGATCTCCCTTCTTGGGCAATTTGACAATTATTCCTTTGTTCCACTCCGTTGGTGTTGTCCCTGTTTTCCAGACTTGTGCAAATAGTGGTTCTAATAGTTCTGCTGCTAACTCAGGGTGGCTATATAGTAAGTCCTGATAAATACTCCAATAAAAGATGTCCAGTATTTTAAGAAGGAATTCTGAATTCGAATTCTTCACTGTAGCAGTCTGGTGTCTTGGCGAGCGATTTCTCAAGTGAAATAGCTTGAGAAAATGATCAGATTATATACCCTGCTTTCCCACGCCTTCGTTTGTTATCAACTATCAAAAAACTCCAATCATATTCAAACTGGCGGGTTATGGGGTAATTTCAAAATATTCAGACATCGGATAATTTTGAAAATAAGGCAGAGGTCAACTCTCCCATATATGGTAATAAGATGTCCGATGCCCTTGTGTACAAACTTACAGACAGATCGTTAAACTCATACAACAGCGTGTTCAAGATGTAACCATCATTACTTTATCAGAAAGTACTCTTGTCAAAACAAGTAGGACAGGAAACGCTTATGTCATAGAGTGTTCATATCATGTAAACACTTCCTGTGGACATCGTATTTTGAACTGATAGCGAAATAATTATATTGGTGCTTAGTTTTTGCATACTTTTATCAATTTATGACATCATAGGGTTATTTGTTTACATGTAGTGTAGTCACACACATAACACTCATAAGCTATTGACGAATCAACCTCAATATATAATTCTGAAATGAATTTTAGCGATATCGATAGCAACCTATTTTCGATTCCAATAAGGACGTTGAATAAACGTGATATTTTTAAGTAATAAATTAACTACCGTAAAATCTCGCGTATAATACGCACTCGTGTATAATACGCATGCTTGATTTAGCCCAAAATTTTCTGGTAAAATGAAAATTCGTGTATAATACGCACCATAATTTTTCAAGATTTTATTTTATGAAACATTTGTTAAAAAACTGAAAGAAGATGGAAGATGCTGCGCGATAGTAGTTCTTCGACGAACTGAAAGAGCATGTCGCGTCATAAAACGAACTGCCCATCCATATGACACTTTAAATGCTGTTGTGCCTGTACGAGATTTTTTAAGTTCCAGAGCTTTAAGTCGGATTTCAATGCATGAAACACCGATGCCTTGTTGCCTTCTATCCACTACCCACTCCAATAATGTTTTTTTTCTAGATCTGGAAGATCTGGTGGTGACCCACGATTCGCCTTTTTCTTACTAGGCAACAATGTCTGACACATAAGAAAACACATGGCACATTCAATTTTGCGCCATTTTCACTGTCAAATTGTGACAAAAACTTGACAGACTTTCCAATGTAGGTTACTTTCGATATCGAAAATTACGTATTTTCTAGTACTCGCGTATAATACGCACCTGAGTTTTAGCAGGCAAAAATGAGTAAAAATTGTTCATATTATACGCGAGATTTTACGGTAATTTGCATGGGACAGGAATGTGTAAGTGAGATTCCAGTTCTGCAATATGTGACTTCACAAAAAAATTTATATAAATTACAATTTTCATTTGTTTTTTTTTATCAAACTTCTTGAATTAGTTGTCAACTGGATATACATTTCAATTCCTGGTGTTTTACTACCAATGATAAAGTGAAATATTTAAGTGTATGTGCCTAATTTTTATTGTTTCTACACTTCACAAGATATAACAAACAATTATAACATCACATAAGAACTCAACAGTATTTCACAACATTCTGCAGCCAATTTCCTTAAGTTTGATGCATAAAACATAGGTTATATCTACTAAATTAATATATGTGTCTACTGGCTGTTTTTAAAACATCACTTGTAGAAAAAAAAATGCATATTGGGTAAAACCGAAACAATGCCTGGGTTAGAATGAGTTAACCTAACCCCAACCCTGTTACAAGCTTTTTCAAACAGCTAGCCTTAACCTAACACCAACCCTATTTCGAGCTTTGTCAAAATTAATAACGCCCGACAAACACTGAGGCCGTTTTAAAAATTAAAATAATTCAAACTTGGAGTAGAATCGTCGCGTTTTTGACCAACATGGTGGCCCTCAATCTACTGTCCTGGATTTCAGCCGGCCGATGTATCGATAGCTAGTTGGGTGACTAGTTGGCGTGTTTATTATTCTGTGATTCTATTGACACCAGTACAGGTATAGGCCTACTGTGGAAATTGTAGGTTACTTACATGCATTATGTGGCCTTCCTCTACCATAATTCTCCAATATTGAACCTCCTAGAAAAAAAAGACCCCCGAGTCCTTGCCAGATAGTTAGTTTGAGTCCTTCATAATAAGGTATACGACGAGAAAGTTCTGGTCCAACCATTGGTGAAGTTTGCGATATGTTATAGTGTTTGCAAAATACCTTCGGTGTACTACACAGTATGTACTATAGCCAAGGTCAAGGGTACACTGTACAGACGACTTTCACATTAAAAAAACTGTAAGGAAGCAAAACAAATATTTTAAAATTCTAATAAGAAAAGCCAGCACATCTTATTTTAACACAAATATATCGAATTAAACAATAGGATATACAATGTATAATTAATATCCTAAGAAAGATTATTAATTTCAAGTTTTGTATTCATTACATTACTTTTCATTGATTAATTTTATAATGCATCGAAACAAGGGAAAGAATGCTTCTCGTTATCTGGGTGTTTACTTCCGTCTGTCATAAAAACACAGTTCATGTTTAATCACAATTTGTAGATTTCACCATTCCCGGTTAATTGACTGGAGATCGTAATTATGGCAACAGATGATCTCCCAAATGAGTTCGATATAATTGTCGTAGGAACAGGTATGATATCAGAGCCATGCTAGCTCTCCTTTCCCCAATAATTATACAACACATGTTGATAATAAACAGACCTAAGGAACTGCACATTGAATAAGCCTAGGCCTAGTGTTCAGCTTTTATCAGTAATATAAATTAAAATGACATTGAGCTAATGGCGCGCGACACATATTAATAATGGCAGATTAAGAGTAAATTAAATATTAACCCACAAACCCCAAGCTTTTACCTCCTCCCTCAATACATATACACTTACACTAAGTGAGAAAATAATGATGGACAGGACATAGTTTATCAAGGCAAGGGACACACAGTATTACTGCTGCCGACGATATACGTTTGGCTGTTGCTATAACTATCTATTATTACATTTTATCTGAGGAAGGTAGTTGAAGTAACAAGAAGAGACATTGTCCACAACCAGATAATATGTCATGGCCTCAAAACCCAGCCCCTGCAGACATAAGTGGAACAGTCCCAATTACGATGGTTTGGCTATGTCTGCAGAATGGGAGAAGATTGGCTACCACAAAAAATATGGTAAACCAAGAGTCAGGTATCCAGACCTTCAGGACAACCCAGAGTTGGCTGGGAGGACAACATTAGACAATCTCTGAACAAACATGCTAAGATATTTGAAAGGTCATGGATGGGGTGCAAGCACTAAGACAATGATCATGTTCTATAAATCTTTCATTAGAGGCAAAATTGATTATGGAAGCACATAGTCTATGACTCTGCAGCACATAGTCACAAGATTAAGTTAGATAGAATTCAGCACCAAGCATTATTCACAATTGTGGGTGCAATCAGATCAACATCGAGGGGGGGGGGGGGGGGGGCTCTGGAGGTGGCCTTCGGAGCCCTCCCTTTGGATCTTTGGAGAAAGAAACTAAGACTAAATTACATGACCAAAATTACGTTGGGCAAGACTCATCCAGCTGTTCCAGCATTTGCTAGATAAGATAGGAAACTCTATACAGAGCTATACAACAGGAGGCAATCTGATCATCAGAAGTAGTCCCCCCGTCGAACAAGTGTTTCTGCCCTTTATACTCCTTTACAGTCTAAGGGGGGGCGGGCCCACTTGGGTCATGACTCCCAAGTGTCTCAGCCTCCTGTTGTCTTGTATCGAAAATGAACCCATTTCACTTTGGTAGCAACTTTAAAATCCACAACTCCACCAGCCGTGGAGGCAATTGTGAAAGTAACAGAGAGAAGACAAATTATTCCATTCGTTTCGCCGCACACCATGACTAGGGACAGACACTGACACACCTGCGTGAAGCCGACGAGGCTAGCCACTGCTCACTAGCAACTGTAATTCTGTGCCCAACACCTCTTATAATAAATGCCACGTGTTGCCACCAGTCACAGCCCTTTCACCAGTACACCGAAAAACTCAACATATTGTGGACTTAGAAAAATTCCTGATGTTTTCTGTACCGCAGAGTTTACTGTCCTGAGTTCCATAGCCCATTGCAGTTGTTCCACAGCCAGCATGATGCCTTTTCCGCAGTTTCACTAAGCCTCTTCAGTGCCCTTGTTCTCGACTGTCCCCTCAGCCCCAACAGTTTCAATAAATCATACACTGATGCAGCCACGAGCCCTCTTGCACCCACCTCAACAGCCATGACCCTTGCAGTGAACCCATCATGTCTCAGATCCGCGGCCAGATCACTATACTTGGCCGCTTTTAACAAACGTTGCTCTTCCAATCTGTATTCAAATGGCACAGTCAGTTCAATCAATATAACCTGGTGCGATGATGAAGAATGTAGCACTATACCTGGCCGTCTTCGAGATTTCCTGATACTCTCTGGATATGCCCCTCGCCCAGGTAGGTCTACCGCCATCTCCCAGTCATTTGCACAATGAGAGATGGTACACTGCTACTTGATTTACTCGGTTTTGAGTGTGCTGACTTTCCTGCTCTCAGAAAGTATGTGTTTGCGGTGTTTGGCCTGACATTGCTATTTGCCTTTATCCTTGCCAGATCTATTGTCGCAGCCAGCTCATTTAGCACTTTGTTGTGGCGCCATGTGTACCGCCCTTGCCCTAATGACACCTTGCAAGCTGAGAGCACGTGTTCAAATATCTGCCTCCCATTGTACAGGGGGCACTGCTCATCATCCGACTTTCCCCATCTCACAAGGTGTGTGGCCGATCACAGGAGGTCATACATTGATCTAACAATGAAGCTGAGCCTAAGAGGTGCCATATGCTATATATCATTCTATGTCAAGGACCTTTGCAGGGCTCCTTCCCATGTAGTCCATTGGCCTTGTTGGGCCTGCTGCACTGCTTTTTGCAACCTCTTATCATACTCAGCTCCTCGTATCTCCTGAACTACCATGTCTCTACGCTCCCTGCTTTGATGCCTTGGACCACCAGCGGATGTCTCCATGACCAAATCCCCGTCTATTTGTTTGTGTGTATCCGATTACCTCCCTCAGTTTGAGCGACTCTTGGGTAGCATCAACACCTTTTTCCACTCTCCACTTCCTTCCCGTTTTCAGTGTGGGCTGAATGGACTTAACCACGTTATCTGCTGACTCACGTAGCATCATTGCAAGCCTTGCCTTTCCAACTTTGTACTCTTCAACAACTGACTTGAAAGGAAGCAGAAGTTTTGACTTTTTGCAGTACAGTTCTACATCTGACAGACCTGGTGGTACCCCTAGCCATTTCCTCATGAACTTGTTGACCTTCTGCTTGAAAGCTTCCATTGTACTTGGGCTTATTTCATATATAAGCAGTGGCCACAGCAACTTAGGTATCAACATAAACTGGAGGCACCACAGTTTGAATTTTCCTAGGAGTCTGCTTTGGTCTATGATCTTTAGCCCTCTGTCTGCCATTTCTATTGTCTGTTGCACTGCTTTTGAGTCTTTTAATGAGACATTGTACACCCTGCCAAGACTTTTAACAGGTTCCTCAATGACAGCAAGGATTCTTTGGTTGGAAACCATGAATATGACCTCTGCTATCTTCCCTTTCCTGACTGATAGGTTTCTCGACTTCTTGGGTTTGAAGCTCATTATGCACCAGCTGACTAGTTCATCCAGGCGTGCTAACATCCTCCGGGCCTGATGTTCATCTGATGTCAGAATTGTTGTGTCATCCATGAATGCTTTGAGCAGTTAACAGCTCAGAACAGGTTCATGAATACCAGTAGATACCCGACAGGTTGGAAATGCATGGAGGAACTAGTACATTTGAATACCCTAAATGCATCAATTAATAACAGTAGTAAATACAAGCTGGTTTCTACCACCCTGGGAGCTCAAGAAACCAGATACCGACTACCACCTGGCAGGCATAATTAATAAAGCAACTGAAATGGAAACTGTCAAAAACAAAGCCAGGAAATATATTCATCAAAGGTTGGTATTAAAAAAAAAAGACTGAGGACTAGATTGGAACCAGGCCAGGAGGAAGACAGCTGATAGATTAGTATGGCACTCTCTGCGGCAAACCTCTACACCACAAGGTAGAAGAGGAACAACTAAGTAAGTAAGTAATTATTAAATTCAACTATTGTCTGATCAGCTTCATGCATGTGATGTTTTAAATGTTTGAAGATTATTGTAGATTGTTTTGAACTTTAAAAAAATAAATAACAGTTTTGGCAAGGCACACCCTGCTCAAACTAAGCACTAGATCTGTTGGTTATATTAGGGTGAATGTCCAAATGTATAAGATCTTGTGGTCTGGTTAATAATGCTTTTTATCTTAGATTGCTGTATAAAAAAGGTAAAGGTATTCCTATAGCAGATACTGCCGTAGGGGAGGGAAAGTGTTAGAGACTTCACCATACTAGGCTCATCATCAAGAGATGTGGTGACTAGTTCCCTTCCTCGCTGCCTTCTCCTTCACTAACTCAAAGTCAGGTACCCATTTGCAGCTGGGTAGACTGGAGCGTGTCGGTACTGTGATTCGAACCTGGCACCTTTGCCGCAGGAGACCATTGCTCTAACTACTCTGTCAGTCGGACGCTCAGATTGTTGTATTGTATATGTTTGCTTATTCAGGATGAATGATTAATATTTGATTGCATGGAAGTCTGAGTATTGTAGACGTACATTTTTTGCAGCTGCTTTATGTTATAGATGATGAATTGCTTCAGTAATTGCAGCATTGAAAAGCCAAAATAATATAGACCTGGATGACCTCAGAATAGTGCTCCACAAACTATGTCATCGATTCAAAAGTGTTGTGATCCAATGGATCCCATCTCATTGTAACATATCGGCATTGAAGAGGCTAACAGATTGGCAAAAGAAGGTGGAAATTTACCTCAGCCTGATGCAAGCGTAACTTGCGAGGAGGCAAAGAGTTTTATGAGAATCAGATACAGAAACAAATGGGATGTAGAGCATCCAGGTCAAACACTAAATGATGCATGCTACCAGCTCAACAGAAGAGAACAAGTGGTAATCTTCAGACTCCGCACTGGCCACAACAGATTGAGATACCATCTATTCAACAAGCTAAAGATAGGAAGTACCTATCAGTGTAACTGTGGCACTGATAAAATAACTGCTGAACATCTGCTTCAAAGTTGCCAAAAATATGCGGAACAGAGAAAGTGCACATGGCCGACACCAGTACCAATCGTGGAAAAGCTCTATGGAGATTCAAATAGCCTCAAACTGACTACTGCTTTCTGTGAAAACCTTCAAGTGGACGTCTGAGAGCGTACGAAGAAGAAGAATTGCTTCATCAAATAAACTTTTTCAAACATTTTTCAAGTCTAAACATTTAAATATAAAGAAACTGCTGGCATTCTAATTTTAATACATTTTATTTTAACCCAGGTTTAACAGAGGCTGTAGTGGCCGCAGCATTCTCACGAATAGGTTTGAAAGTTTTACATCTTGACAGGTACAGAAATTCTGTGTCTAGAAACATTATTTTCTGTTATTTAAATGAATAATTCTGATCTTTGTTTCTTCTGATTATTATTTGATTATTGATTGTTATTGCTTGCTTTAATGTATTGTTATTTCATACATTATTTTGTTGTTAACTCTTTGCTTCCGTAATTATTTTCCACTCTGTGCCATAATTATTTTTTAATTCTAACCTGGAGAAGTATACTATCTTTTAGTGTAAATTTTATGTAAATGTTTTCTGTGAACATGTACATATTACATATCAAATTGTAGGGAAATAGATAGAGAATTATAATATGTAGCGCCTTTTATATTATTGAAACAAGTACTTTCGAAATACTTAAAATATGTTGCATGTAAATTGAAAAAAACACTAAAAAGTTGACAGTAGAATATGAGCTTACCAAAGACAACTTACTGTTGCAGGCAATAAAACTTTCTTTTTAGTCTTCAAGCATCAAGGTAATCCATTTATGAAGTAATAAAACACTGATTATAACCACAGTTAGTACACTTAGTGTTATTCACACTAATTTTTACTGGGGTCACATAAGAATAAAAAGAATTATTCAAAATTGCATTACGTAATTTTCTAACAAATAAAGGTGAATGACATCATATAAAAAACTTTTTACACTTGTTTAAGGTTTTAATAGTATCCCATGGGAGCCGCGCTAGCGTAGTGGTTACAACACCGCTCTGGCGACCGGGTGATACAGGATCAAACCCGGGCGACGGCATTTGAGGATTTTTCGTCGACCGGGATTTGGACTGGATTAACTCGAGACCTGGCGAGAACATTTGAAGGAGTGTCGTCGACCAGGGACTGGCGGCTCCTGAGCCGACCCAGCTGCAATGGGTACCTCCGAAATCGGCGAGTATTTGCCTGAATGGCGAGGGACACCTGTCTCTGTACAAGAAATAAAGGGATACTTACGTAAAATCAATGTCAGGTTAGACATAAAAATAATAACCTGAGATTTCGCCTCGAGTATTAGCGGGCGTACGAAAAAAAAAAAAAAAAAAAATAGTATCCCTAGCTTCATCTTCTACCTAGGTAAAGTGATTAGATGTTACTGTAGGTCTAGTTCTGTTGCATTTTAATTGGCTGAATAGGATGACACCTACTCATTAGCTAAATCTAATGTGTCTAGCTTTTCTGCACCGATTCCATTATTTGACAACGAACTGTGACTACCGAACAATCATCATCAATGTTTCTAAGTAGTTTGACACAATTATTAGCTTAGGAGGCTTAGAAATTGTAAATATAAAGCTTGACATATTACTGTAGCAATAACAACGCAAATGCAAACATGAAAATCATCACACAAATTGTAATAATAACATAAAAACACGCACACATGCTGCTTAAATACACTCGGATTAGTTGTTTAAATAGTAGCGGAAGTCACTTTATGTGTTTTAAAATAAAAACTGCATTAAACTGACGATTGTTTGGGTTTATCTGTGATAAAATTAAAATAACGCTGTGAGCGTTGTTATGAAATCAAAGAGTTAAGTATAATAGAAGTATAAACTGAACATATAATACTGTATGAAAGAATAATACATTAAAGAAAACATTAAACATCAATAATAAAAATAGATTTTACACCACCTGCTACCAAAGGCCAAGGGGAAAAAAAACCTGAATTAAAAAAAAAATGTGTGCTGAAATCAAATGTGCTGGTACCAAACGATGTAGACCAATTGCAGTGGTGGTACCGTGCTTCATAAGGATTGTTACTGTTGATCAGAATCGACTTCACTGCACTCTGGGCAAACCCATTAGTGCTCAGTCTCCCTCAGCAAACATCAAAGTGTATGAATGATAATCGTTCCTGTTGCGTGCTGGTTGTATACATAAATGACTGGGAGATGGCAGCAGATCTACCTGGGCGAGGGACATATCCACAGAGGCCGCTGACTGCGACCAAAAATTCAATGTCCTTTCAACATTATTTAGGGAAAGTATTGAAGCATACTTGGGTTTCCTGGAAAAGAAGATACAAGATTAGAACAGCAACATTGAAAACCATAAGGATGAGAAAAGTAATCAGAAGAAAGAAATCAGAAGCGAAGTCCCCTAGGTTAAAGGAAATATACACTGAACAGCACAGTCAGCAAGGAAGTAAAACGTCAAACCCGAGCTGACAAAAGGAATTTCCTTGAAGGCCTTGCAAGACAGGCAGGAGAAGCAGCACTGAGGAATGAACAAAGTACAGTACACAAAATAACAAAAGCCATCAGTGGAAAAAGGCGTGCAAACAATATTACACTAGTAAGAGACAAGCAGGGAAATCTCATCACCACAGAACAGGGGCAAGAAGCAAGATGGGCAGAACACTTCAGAGAAAGGCTCAATAAGACACCACCTGAGATGCAGCTGAACATTCCTACGGCTGAAATCACCTGGATGTTCCAAAAAAGGAAAAAATAATCATCACCGCAATCAAAAGGTTGAAGAATGGAAAAGCTCAACAGACAATGTTAGTGCAGAGCTATTTAAAATTGATCCTGAATTATCAGCTTAACTCTTAGAACCATGTTATCTTCCCTACCAGTCATTTCTGACCAAAGGAGCGTACCTCCCGAAATAACTTTCGGTGGCACGAGGTTGGGCAATTTTAGATCAAGCTGTTGCCCATGCAGCAAGACCCGGCCTGGACGTCAGAGGAACGGTCTAGCCGATACAGTCTGGCACCAGTAGCAACAGCCTAGCCTCTAGTAGGATACGGAACTTGCCCTCAATCGCTTACCGTAAGCATGTATTAGCTCTAGAATTGCCACAGTTATCCAAGTAGGATCGTGTCATCTAAGGAACCTCGACTGATTTAATGAGCCATTCACGGTTTCACCGTGAGACAGTGTGAACTTAGACATGCATGGCTTAATCTTTGAGACAAGCATATGACTACTGGCAGGATCAACCAGATAACTGTCTGAACAGAGCATTTCGTCGCTCGCGCGGGGAGGGAGACAGCGCTCTGTGCAGAGCGGATCCCGGCGGCCCCGGCGAAATTTATTCTTGCGAGAACCACTGGCCGCCTGCCGACGAGACGTTACACTAGTCGGACAGGACGGGCCGAAAGCGACACCAGCTTACTGACTGCCGGCCCACGACTCATTGCGAGAGCGGGGCTGTTTTCGAGACCTGTTGTCGAGCCACGATACGGAGGCTTGCTAACATCACGACCAGGGTGGTTGTGATTTACGGACACAGGAGCTAAACTACTGCCTCGCTAACCGATAAACTGGGAGGGCCCGGTCGTACCGGGATCACCACGCGCAGTCTCTCGAGACAGCGACCACCAGCACTCTTGAGGAGGGAAACGCTTGCCCCCACTTAGAACCACTGTGTACATAAATATGACAAACGGAGACAACACCACTTGAATGGAAGAAAGGAAGCTCCTCTCAGTTCCTAGCAAAATATTGGGCAGGATAATTATCCACAGAATCTCAAAAGCAGTAGATCATAAACTGAGGAAGGAACTAGCAGGATTCAGAAAGAACAGAAGATGCGCAGATAATATTTTCTTCCTCAGGAACATAATAGAGCAGTGCTCAGAATGGCAAAGACAATTATATACAAACTTTGTAGATTTTTAAAGGCTTTGGACAGCATACACAGGGAAAGCTTATGGAAAATACTTAGGGCTTATGGGATCCCTAGGTGTGTTGTTTTCATCATAACAAGTCTCTATGCTAACTTTACATGCAGTGTTGGGATGAGCAACCTTTCTTTCGAAGTTAAAACAGGTTTACGACAGGGTTGCCCCTTGTCAACTATTCTATTTTTAACTGTCACGGACTGGGTGATGTGCCAGACAACAGAGGATATCCCTAGAGGAATAAGATGGACAACGTTTACCACACAGGAAGATCTAGAATACACAGAGAATATTGCGCTACTCTCACGTTCACATCAGCACATCCAAGAGAAAACAGTCAGACTGAATAAATTATGACACTCAATGTAATAAATCCTGCGCCCATAAAAATAAGGAACCAAAAGCTGGGACAAACAAATACATTTACATATCTAGGAAGCATAGTAACACCAGACAGCAGAACAAACAAAGACATCAGTAACAGAATGAATAAAGCCATAACAGCCTTTGCAAATATAAACAACATTTAGAAATCTTCTCAGTACAGCACGATTATTATATATATATTATTATTATTATAATAATACGATATTATTATTATTATACAGCACGAACACCAAATTAAGATTATACGAGAGTTGCGTACTTTCTGTACTTTTGTATAATGCGAAGTGCTGGAGAGTAACAGAAAAGGAAATGTCCAAATTATACCCTCTCCACACAACCTACTTAAGGAAAATTCTTCGAATTTTTTGGCCGAATACCATCTCCAACCAGGAACTGCTTACACGGTGCAGTCAGACACTGGAATTGGAAAGAGAGGCAGACCAAAGACAACCTGGCGGAGAACAGTGAAGGCTGAAATGCAAAGCGTGAACCAAAGTTGGGGTTACACTGATGGCCACTGACCGAGCAAAATGGGGACAGTTTGTTGCTGCCCTACAAGACACCTCTAGGCGTGATGGCCACTGACTGCTTTGTCAGTCAGGTGCTAAGGATCCAAGAAGAAGAGGAAGAGGGACATATCCAGAAAGTATCAGAAGATCTCAAAGACGGCCAGATGTAGCACTACATTCCTCATCATCGCACCAGATTATAATAATTGAGCTAACCGTATGGTTTTGAATCTATATTGGACAAGCAACACTCAATCAAAGTGGCCAAGTATAATGATCTGGTCACTGACTTGAGACATGACGGGTTCACTGCAAGGGTCATGATTGTTGAGGTAGATGCAAGAGGTCTGGTGGCTGCCTCAGTGTATGATCTACTGAGACGTTGGGTTTGAAAGGACAGTTAAGAACAAGGGGACTTAAGAGGCTCAGTGAAACTGCGGAAAGGGCATCGTGCTGGCTGTGGAACAACTGCAATGAGCTATGGAGTTCAGGACAGTGATTTATTTTCAACATTAGGGTTACTTTCTCGATTGCCTTCAGCTGGCAGAAAAACAGGAGTGAAGTTGAAAGCTGCAACCAAGGTGGAGTGGGTTAAATTCTCTGCACAAGACATCAGAACACTGACACTTGGGAATCATGACCCAAGTGGGCCTGCCCCCCTTAGAATGTAAAGGAGATTAAGGGGCCGAAACACTTGATCGACTGGGGGAACCTTTCTGTGGTCAGATTGCCTCCTGTTGAATCGCTTTTTATAGAGTTTCCTATCATCATGCTGGATACATCCTCTCTAACATCCCTGCTAGTCTTACATTTGATGCCAAATTTAAGCAATCTTAGCCTTTTTGATTCATCAGTTGCAGTATTGTTCTCTAATAGGTGATCACTAATTGTCCTTAGTATCTCTCCCTTATCCATATCCATATCCAGTATCCACACTTTGGGTACTCTCGAAGTTAGCCTGTCAGCTGTCTCATTGCTGCGTTCCCCTGCATTACCAGGACAGTAGATCTACACCATTTCCGGAAGGTTCAAGGCATCTGGGGATGTTTTCCATTCATGTCGTAGCCATCCATTTAGGACCTTTGCAAAGCATGAGAGTCTGACACAATAACTCCCCTGTTTAGCGAAGTTTCAGACAGCCACCTCAGGGCTGCAGTAGCTGCCTCTACCTCCTTTCTCGTGCTGGAGGTTGTTGTCATGTTAGCTCGGCTTTTTTCAGTGACGATCCTGTCCTTTACTCTAGCCAAGAAGCCCATTCTGATTTCTCACCATGAAGGACAGACTCATCAGTGTACGCAACGGCTCGGGTTGCTGTCAATTAGACCCAGATATGCGATGGCCCAGGCAAAAGCACTAGACCGCTGCTTGACATGGAAAACAAAACAAAATCACAGATTATGGCAAAACAGCACATGGCCATCATGAAAAAATTAACTGGTACCACATGAGGTGCTGATGAAAACATCCTTAAAAAACTACACACAGGCAGAGTCAGGTTTGTTATGGAATATGACATCACAGCCTTGTCAACGGCAGTTAATGCATATTTGATAAAGTAAAGAAACTCCAAAACCAAGCAGCGCATATCATAACAGGGGCCCTAAATTCCACAAAAATCAGCCATGTAGAAAACATTACAGGGCTACAGTCAGTGGAGTACAGAAGCGACAGCAGAATCTTACAATGAGCTGAAAAATTTAAGAGACTTGAGGGACACTCCATGTGCAATAGAATAAACAGGCTAGGAAGAGGTAGGCTCAAGCAAACTAATTTTGTTGCCCAGAGAAAAAATTAACAAAGATACCATGCTAGCAAACTCAATCGCAAAGAAAATACCACCAAGCACAATTATCCCACTGTGGAAAAGAAGATGCTTTCCTGAGCTAAAATTTGATATTCCAGGCATTGAAAGTAAAGGAATTCAGACAGAACTCCGCCTATGCCGGTCCCAAGCCCGGATGAAAAAGGAGGAGGGCGGCCTGCATGGAGGCCGTAAGGAGGCAGCCCCTCCACCATGCAAAGGCACAACAGGCCAATCACCTGTTTGTCTTAAAACCTGATTATGCGAAACGTAAGAGAGAAAACCGGACTGATTCTAAAGACGACGAACTGGAACGGACTACGACTTATGGAACTTGGAACACAAGAAGTATAAATGGGAAGGAAGAGAAGTTGGTGGAAGAGATGAGGAAAGCAAAACTAGAAATCCTGGCTATAATGGAAACAAAGAAAAAAGGACAAGGAGTCATGGATCTCGATGGCAACACGCTGCTCTACAGTGGTGTACCCACATCTGAAAGAGCTAAAGGGGGCGTGGGTTGCATTGTGGCCAAAAATCAAAAAGATAGTATCAAGGGATGGAACTTTGTTTCGGAGCGCATTATGGTCGTAAAACTAAAAGAAGGAGAAACCATAGTCAACCTGGTCATAGTGTATGGGCCAAATGAGGATGAGAGAGCAGAGGTCAAGGAGGAATTCTTCGAGCTGCTTCAAAGGACAGTGGATGACTGCCTAGATGAAGTTATCATGCTCGGAGATTTTAATGCCAGAGTTGGAAATGACCATGCTAGATGGGGTGGAGTTATCGGAAGATATGGAGAAGATACTCTCAATGACAATGGAAAATGACTCCTTAGATTCTGCAGTGAGCAGAATATGATCATTACAAACACAAAGTTCCCCCATAAGCGCATACATGCATACACTAGATGTGAACCAACAAAGAATGAGAAGTCAGTGATCGACTATGCCATTGTTCGGAGAAGCTCATTCAAATATGTCCGAGATGCTAGAGTCTGGAGGGGGCCAGAGATTGGAAGTGATCACTACCTGCTAACAATCAAAAGAACAACTGAAAGAGTTGCTCAGCCTAGGAACTGCCCAACATCACGCAAGAAACCAAGTAAACGAGCGGGAGAAATGAGCATTAGGACCTACAAGCTGAGAGAGCCAGAAATTAAGACCAGATATCAGGGGCTTATTGCTGCAGCGGTGAGCAACACAGAAGAATGACCTGATGACTTGGAAACCCTCTGGATTAAATTCAAGGATATCATAAAGACAGCTGCTACAGAAGCATGCAGTGAAGTCCGACTTGGGAACAAGAGAAAGAGGACACCTTGGTGGACAGAGGAAGTCAAAGAGAAAATAAGAGAGAAGAAAATGGCATGGAAACAATACTTAGGAGCTAAAAACACAACAGGACAAATGGAAAAA
This sequence comes from Oreohelix idahoensis, assembly GCA_024509875.1. Lineage (NCBI taxonomy): Eukaryota > Metazoa > Mollusca > Gastropoda > Stylommatophora > Oreohelicidae > Oreohelix > Oreohelix idahoensis. The sequence continues at coordinate 73,640 of JAMPIV010009988.1, read as the reverse complement.
TATAGAGAATATGTGACACTCAGAACAGAAGTAAAGAACAAAGTGCTAGCAGCAAAACAGAAGTCTTGGGAAGAATTTGGAGAAAAGCTAGAAAGCGATGTGCAAGAAAACCAGAAATTGTTCTATAAGACCCTAAAGAACATGAGGAAGGAAAAACAATGCCCTCTCAAATTTGTAAAGGACAAGCAAGGCAAATTGCTTACTGCCCCGAAGGAAGTAATGGAAAAAATATTTCTCAGAACTCCTGGATGGTGAGCATGGTGAAGCATCAGAAATGATAACCACTAGCACAGAAGAGAAAACCAATGATGGTGAAGATGACATAAAGATGGAAGAACTGAAGGCAGCACTGGAGAAAATCAAGATAGGCAAAGCAGCAGGGCATGATGGTATAACACCAGAAATGGTTAAGTACATGGGAGCATCAGGCGACCTACAACTCTTAAGGGTTTTACAGGCAGCGTAGTACAACAAGACCATACCAAAGGATTGGGAGATTGCCATCATAACACCAATTTTCAAAAAGGGTGACAATCGACAGTGTGGAAACCATAGAGGCATATCCCTTCTCAGTGTCCCTGGTAAAATCTACTCTAGAATCCTAGAGCAGAGACTCCGACGCCTAGCTGAGCCACAATTGGATGAGGTCCAGTGCGGATTTTGAGCAAACCGAAGTACTCAAGACCTAATCTTCACACTCAGACAGCTGAGTGAAAAGGCCCTTGAGTATAAGAGTGAGATCCATCTTTGTTTCATAGATCTGGAAAAGGCGTTTGACAGGGTCCCCTGGAACAAACTTTGGAACTGTTTGGCAAGGAAGAATATTCCAGCACCTCTGATTCATGCTATACAGAGCTTCTACAAGTCTTGCAGAAATTATGTGAGGACAGCAAACCATAAGTCAGAAGAGTTCAGGACCACCACTGGTGTAAGACAAGGTGATATCCTATCACCTTACCTTTTCATACTCCTCATGGATGATGTCATCAAGGCATGTAAGGAGAGAACAAGAAAGTATTCAGTTGGGTACTGGAAGATGAGACAGGTCTATATTTCGGAGCTGGCATTTGCTGATGATGTTGTCCTGATTGCTAAATCAGAGGCACATCTCCAATCCAACCTGCAAGTCTGGAAGGAAGAGCTGGAGAAGAGAGGGATGGTCATAAGCAGCTTTAAAACAAAATCCATGGTGTCATGAGAAGAAAGAAGACATCAGATTAAGCTGGGAGAACAGGTCCTGGAGCAGGTTGACCACTTTAAATACCTCGTAGCTATTATAGACCGAAAGGGAGGCATCAAAGAAGAGTTGGCCACTCGAAAGCAGCAGCTGGGAGACTTTTTCAGGCCATAAATCGAGGATTCCTCAGCAAGAGAGAGGTTGGTAAGAAAACGAAGATGGCTGTATACCACTCCACCTATGTCCCAGTCTTGACATATGGATGCGAGTCATGGGCAATGACTACAACCCACAAAAGCCAGATCCAAACCTCAGAAATGAGGTATCTGAGGAAAGTGGTTGAAGTAACAAGAAGAGACATGGTACGCAACCAGACAATACGTCAAGGCCTTAAATCCTACCCCCTGCAGACGCAAGTAGAACAGTCCCAATTAAGATGGTTTGGCCATGTCTGCACAATGGGAGAAGATCGGCTACCACGACAAGCATGGGAAACAAAGAGCCAAGGATCCAGACCCCCAGGACGACCCAGAGTCTGCTGGGACACACACACACCCACACACATATACTGATGGTTGTAGACACACACCACCACCCCCCCCCCCCACCCACATATACCCCCCCCCCCCACACACACACCCAACCCCATATACTGATGGTTGTAGACACACCCCACCCACATATACTGATGGTTGTAGACACACCCACACACCCACACACCCCACACACACCCCCCCCCCCCCCCCCCCCACACACACACACACACATACACCCCCCCCCCCCCACACACCCCCCACACACATATACTGATGGTTGTAGACACACACACACATATACTGATGGTTTTTTAGACACACCACCCCCCCCCCTGATGGTTGTAGACACACCCCACACACACACCCACCCCCCTGATGGTTGTAGACACACACACCCACACACACACCCCCCCCCCCACACACACACACCCCCCCCCCCCCACACACACACACCACCCCCCCTGATGGTTGTAGACACACACACACACACACACATATACTGATGGTTGTAGACACACACACACACATATATATACTGATGGTTGTAGACACACACACACACACATATACTGATGGTTGTAGATACACACACACACACATATATACTGATGGTTGCAGACACACACACACATATACTGATGGTTGTAGACACACACACGCACATATACTGATGGTTGTAGGCACACACACACACACACACATATACTGATGGTTGTAGACACACACACACACATATACTGATGGTTGTAGACACACACACAAACACACATATACTGATGGTTGTAGACACACACACACACACACACATATACTGATGGTTGTAGACACACACATATACTGATGGTTGTAGACACACACACACATATATACTGATGGTTGTAGACACACACACACATATACTGATGGTTGTAGACACACACACATATACTGATGGTTGTAGACACACACACACACACATATACTGATGGTTGTAGACACACACACACACACACATACTGATGGTTGTAGACACACACACACACATATACTGATGGTTGTAGACACACACACACACATATACTGATGGTTGTAGACACACACACACACACACATATACTGATGGTTGTAGACACACACACACATATACTGATGGTTGTAGACACACACACACACACATATACTGATGGTTGTAGACACACACACACATATACTGATGGTTGTAGACACACACATACACACACACACACATATACTGATGGTTCAGCAAAAAATGCAATTGAAAGTGGGGAGCTGGCATCCTCATTAAATTAAAGAATAGAATCCACTCTATGACCAACTTGTCACTGGGCAAATACTGCAATAACTTAATACTGAAGCAGAAGCCCTGAAACATGCAGCGGAAACTCTTATTGAGTACAAAGCACATGCAGAAAAACAGATAGTAATATTTACAGATGCCCTCACAGTAATTACAGCCCTGAAGAGCCACAGCGCTAAAGATCTGATAAACTCACTTGAAAGCCTGGCCAAATGCTTCAACAAGAGCACAATCCAGTGGATACCAGCCCATTGCAACATTCCAGGCAACGAAGAGAAAGATAAACTTGCTAAAGAAGGGGAAGGGCTGCAAGAAAGTGATAAAGAGACAACTTATAAAATGGCTAAAACAACTATCAAAGACATATTCTAGTCTAAATGGGATAGAGAACACCAAGGTCACATAAAAGATACTTACTTACTTAGTCGTTCCCCTTCTACCGTGAAGTGTAGAGGTTACATAAAAGATTCTATCGCCAACTATCTAGGCGAGACCAGGTCATCATTTTCCGCTCATGCACTGGTCACAGTAGGTTGAAGTATCATCTATATCACAAGTACAGGATTGGTCCAACAGATCTCAGCTCATGTAACACCAGCCCCATGACAGCTGAACACCTGCTCCAGTCCTGCCCAACTTAAAGCAGTGAAAGGAGTGGCATATGGCATCAACCCATTCCTCTCCCTACGAAAAACTGTTTGGAGATGTCAGGAACCTTGAGCTGACTACTACCTTTATTAGAGTCATTAATGCTGAAGTTTGAGGGTGAATGAGGAAGAAGAAGATGTGCGAATAACCACTGACAAGAGACACCCTCTACATGGGAACATAACTGACATTAATGGAGCAAGAATAAAGAGAGAGATGTCATGGATGGCACAAGCAGAGGCTATGATTTGGCAGGTGACCATGGTTGAAAATATATCCAAAGAGGAAGAGTGGAGTAAGTCAGGTGAGAACTGAACAAGCTACCAGCAGCATCATCATTAGTCTTGGTAGGGAGTTCAGAGCTTGGGGCAAAGGAAGGCAGAGGTGGAAATTAATCTGCTGATAAATGATCATGCCGTGGATGATGATGCCATTATGTACACTGATGGGTCTGTATACTGTGGTAAGAAATTAGGATGGGGCTTTTCTGTGAGAATAAAGGGCAGGGTCATCGCTGAACAGAGTGGAACTTACATGACAATAACCTCCAGCATGAGAATGGAGGTAGATGCAGCTGCTGCTGTCCTGAGGTGACTGTCTGAAACTCCATCAACCAGGTCAGTCATTGTGTTAGACCCTCAGTACATGCTTCAGAAGGTTATGTTTTGGAAGGCTGATGATGACTTACTAGTAGTTTGTCCAGTTCATCATCCCCTTCATTTATGTCTCCAGTTTTCTTCTCCATGTGTTGTTTGGTCTTTGTCTGCCTCTCTAACCCTGGGGATTCCAGAACAAGAACTGACTGATAATGCTGTCAACAGGTTCTCCTCAATGTGTGTCCTATCAACAGGTTCTCCTCAATGTGTGTCCTATCAACAGGTTCTCCTCAATGTGTGTCCTATCAACAGGTTTCCTCAATATGTGTCCTATCAACAGGTCTCCTCAATGTGTGTCCTATCAACAGGTCTCCTCAATGTGTGTCCTATCAACAGGTCTCCTCAATGTGTGTCCTATCAACAGGTTTCCTCAATGTGTGTCCTATCAACAGGTTTCCTCAATGTGTGGCCTATCAACAGGTTTCCTCAATGTGTGTCCTATCAACAAGTTTCCTCAATGTGTGTCCTATCAACAAGTTTCCTCAAGGTGTGTCCTATCAACAAGTTTCCTCAATGTGTGTCCTATCAACAGGTTTCCTCAATGTGTGTCCTATCAACAGGTTTCCTCAATGTGTGTCCTATCAACAGGTTTCCTCAAGGTGTGTCCTATCCATTCGTCCTCTTCTCATCTCTTGTTCCACTGACACTTGTCAAGTTCTTGTCATCAGTTCCACATTTGCGATCTTGTTATACCATTTCAATCCTTCTGTTCTATGCAAGCACCCATTTATGAAAGGCTGTAGTTTGTTGGTTGTTGTTTTTGTTGTTCTCCATGTTTCAGAGCCATACAATAGGACTGGTTTGACATTTGAATTGAAAATTATGATTTTTGTGTTGGACCTAATTTCTTTTGATCTCTATGTATTTCCTAATGTAATTAAAGCTCCTCTAGCCTTGTGTATTCTTATTTTGTTATTATTGTCCGTTTAAGTGTTACTTAATTAAAATAAAGATAAAATATCATCATCATCTCAGCCCGTAACCCGTCATGGGTCGTAGGGGTGCCATGGTGGAAGCATCAGCAGACAGGGTCCTCCACTGCTCTCTATCCTCAGCAATGCGTACAAGTGTGGAAAAACCGTGTCCTGCCCATTCTTTGATGTTATCAGCCCAGGATTTTCTCTGCCTTCCTCTTCTCCGTTTACCTTCGACTGTTCCCTGAAGGATTGTTTTCGAAAGGGAGTCATGACGAGTTACATGCCCAAACCAGGCAAGCTTTCGACGTTTCACTATTGACAAAAGTGGTTCTTGGTGGCCTGCATAGGTGTTTATCTTCTCTCTAACATAGACATTTGTTTTGTGCTCTTTATAGCAAATGCGCAAAATTCTTCTATAACATTTATGCTCGAAAGCCTGAATCCTTCGCTTCGTATCTGCAGTGAGTGTCCAGCCCTCACACCCATACAAGAGAATAGATAATACAAGTGATTTGTATAATTTGATCTTCACAGGAAAACTGATGTTACTTTTCCAGATCACATTCAACCTTGTCATGGCAGCTGAGGCCATCTCAAGTCTTGTCTTGATTTCTTTAATTGATCTTCCATCACTACATATAGTGGACCCGAGATATTTAAAGGTGTTAACTTCTTCTAACGTTTGCCCATTTAACGTAATGTTGGTCGGAACATGTTTCTTATGGCTATTCACCAATATCTTGCTTTTTTCTATATTAATTTCCATCCCATAAAAGATAAAATATACTTTTCAGAAATGACTATTATGGTGGAGCCTATGCAAATTTCAACTTGGAGGCCATTGAAACATGGAAACAACAAAATCAAGTGAGTCCTTTAGAGCTGGTATTTATAAATAAGTCTCAGTTGGCTCTTCAGCAAGAGGTACAGTGATTTAACATGTGACATGCAGACCTGCTGGTTGCTGTGGAGGGTCATGACAAAAAAGTTTGTTGTGGATTTATTGAAGGGTTGTGCTCCCTTAGGAGCACAAGGTTAATGAATGACATAAGTTGTGGTATGAAGTAAGTGCTAGGATGGAAATATCACAAGGATAATCAATGAATGAATGGCTGAATGAATGATATGAGTTGTGGTATGAAGTAAGTGCTAGGATGGAAAGATCACAAGGATAATCAATGAATGAATGGCTGAATGAATGACATGAGTTGTGGTATGAAGTAAGTGCTAGGATGGAAAGATCACAAGGATAATCAATTAATGAATGGCTGAATGAATGATATGAGTTGTGGTATGAAGTAAGTGCTAGGATGGAAAGATCACAAGGATAATCAATGAATGAATGGCTGAATGAATGACATGAGTTGTGGTATGAAGTAAGTGCTAGGATGGAAAGATCACAAGGATAATCAATGAATGAATGGCTGAATGAATGATATGAGTTGTGGTATGAAGTAAGTGCTAGGATGGAAAGATCACAAGGATAATCAATGAATGAATGGCTGAATGAATGACATGAGTTGTGGTATGAAGTAAGTGCTAGGATGGAAAGATCACAAGGATAATCAATGAATGAATGGCTGAATGAATGACATGAGTTGTGGTATGAAGTAAGTGCTAGGATGGAAAGATCACAAGGATAATCAATGAATGAATGGCTGAATGAATGACATGAGTTGTGGTATGAAGTAAGTGCTAGGATGGAAAGATCACAAGGATAATCAATGAATGAATGGCTGAATGAATGACATGAGTTGTGGTATGAAGTAAGTGCTAGGATGGAAAGATCACAAGGATAATCAATGAATGAATGGCTGAATGAATGACATGAGTTGTGGTATGAAGTAAGTGCTAGGATGGAAAGATTACAAGGATAATCAATGAATGAATGGCTGAATGAATGATATGAGTTGTGGTATGAAGTAAGTGCTAGGATGGAAAGATCACAAGGATAATCAATGAATGAATGGCTGAATGAATGATATGAGTTGTGGTATGAAGTAAGTGCTAGGATGGAAAGATTACAAGGATAATCAATGAATGAATGGCTGAATGAATGACATGAGTTGTGGTATGAAGTAAGTGCTAGGATGGAAAGATCACAAGGATAATTCAATGAATGAATGGCTGAATGAATGACATGAGTTGTGGTATGAAGTAAGTGCTAGGATGGAAAGATCACAAGGATAATCAATGAATGAATGGCTGAATGAATGACATGAGTTGTGGTATGAAGTAAGTGCTAGGATGGAAAGATCACAAGGATAATCAATGAATGAATGGCTGAATGAATGACATGAGTTGTGGTATGAAGTAAGTGCTAGGATGGAAAGATCACAAGGATAATCAATGAATGAATGGCTGAATGAATGACATGAGTTGTGGTATGAAGTAAGTGCTAGGATGGAAAGATCACAAGGATAATCAATGAATGAATGGCTGAATGAATGACATGAGTTGTGGTATGAAGTAAGTGCTAGGATGGAAAGATCACAAGGATAATCAATGAATGAATGGCTGAATGAATGACATGAGTTGTGGTTGAAGTAAGTGCTAGGATGGAAAGATCACAAGGGTAATCAATGAATGAATGGCTGAATGAATGACATGAGTTGTGGTATGAAGTAAGTGCTAGGATGGAAAGATCACAAGGATAATCAATGAATGAATGGCTGAATGAATGACATGAGTTGTGGTATGAAGTAAGTGCTAGGATGGAAAGATCACAAGGATAATCAATGAATGAATGGCTGAATGAATGACATGAGTTGTGGTATAAAGTAAGTGCTAGGATGGAAAGATCACAAAGATAATCAATGAATGAATGGCTGAATGAATGATATGAGTTGTGGTATGAAGTAAGTGCTAGGATGGAAAGATCACAAGGATAATCAATGAATGAATGGCTGAATGAATGACATGAGTTGTGGTATGAAGTAAGTGCTAGGATGGAAAGATCACAAGGATAATCAATGAATGAATGGCTGAATGAATGACATGAGTTGTGGTATGAAGTAAGTGCTAGGATGGAAAGATCACAAGGATAATCAATGAATGAATGGCTGAATGAATGACATGAGTTGTGGTATGAAGTAAGTGCTAGGATGGAAAGATCACAAGGATAATCAATGAATGAATGGCTGAATGAATGACATGAGTTGTGGTATGAAGTAAGTGCTAGGATGGAAAGATCACAAGGATAATCAATGAATGAATGGCTGAATGAATGACATGAGTTGTGGTATAAAGTAAGTGCTAGGATGGAAAGATCACAAAGATAATCAATGAATGAATGGCTGAATGAATGATATGAGTTGTGGTATGAAGTAAGTGCTAGGATGGAAAGATCACAAGGATAATCAATGAATGAATGGCTGAATGAATGACATGAGTTGTGGTATGAAGTAAGTGCTAGGATGGAAAGATCACAAGGATAATCAATGAATGAATGGCTGAATGAATGACATGAGTTGTGGTATGAAGTAAGTGCTAGGATGGAAAGATCACAAGGATAATCAATGAATGAATGGCTGAATGAATGACATGAGTTGTGGTATGAAGTAAGTGCTAGGATGGAAAGATCACAAAGATAATCAATGAATGAATGGCTGAATGAATGACATGAGTTGTGGGTATGAAGTAAGTGCTAGGATGGAAAGATCACAAAGATAATCAATGAATGAATGGCCTCTGAATGAATGATATGAGTTTTGGTATGAAGTAAGTGCTAGGATGGAAAGATCACAAAAGATAATCAATGAATGAATGGCTGAATGAAAGGAATGGGTTGTGGTATGAAGTAAGTGCTAGGATGGAAAGATCACAAGGATAATCAATGAATGAATGGCTGAATGAATGACATGAGTTGTGGTATGAAGTAAGTGCTAGGATGGAAAGATCACAAGGATAATCAATGAATGAATGGCTGAATGAATGACATTTGTTGAAATGAAGGGGAACAAAGCTGCTAATGCAAGATGAAATCAATGAATGAATGGCTGAATGAATGACATGAGTTTGGTATGAAGTAAGTGCTAGGATGGAAAGATCACAAAGATAATCAATGAATGAATGGCTGAATGAATGATATGAGTTGTGGTATGAAGTAAGTGCTAGGATGGAAAGATCACAAAGATAATCAATGAATGAATGGCTGAATGAATGACATGAGTTGTGGTATGAAGTAAGTGCTAGGATGGAAAGATCACAAGGATAATCAATGAATGAATGGCTGAATGAATGACATGAGTTGTGGTATGAAGTAAGTGCTAGGATGGAAAGATCACAAGGATAATCAATGAATGAATGGCTGAATGAATGACATGAGTTGTGGTATGAAGTAAGTGCTAGGATGGAAAGATCACAAAGATAATCAATGAATGAATGGCTGAATGAATGACATGAGTTGTGGTATGAAGTAAGTGCTAGGATGGAAAGATCACAAAGATAATCAATGAATGAATGGCTGAATGAATGATATGAGTTGTGGTATGAAGTAAGTGGTAGGATGGAAAGATCACAAAGATAATCAATGAATGAATGGCTGAATGAATGACATGAGTTGTGGTATGAAGTAAGTGCTAGGATGGAAAGATCACAAGGATAATCAATGAATGAATGGCTGAATGAATGACATGAGTTGTGGTATGAAGTAAGTGCTAGGATGGAAAGATCACAAGGATAATCAATGAATGAATGGCTGAATGAATGATATGAGCTGTATTATGTCCACTTGATTTCCAAACACTCAATTTTCTAACCTACAAAACTTTGTGCCTATCTGACATTTAAAATTTTTAAATGATTGCACAAATTTTAATGTAAATTTCGTTTTTCATACAATGAACAAAACACTTTTTAAAATTATATTTTTTCATACATATTTATTTTAATTAAAAAAAAATTATTTACATAGATAGCATTGTTTGCAGAGATTTGAAAAATCTGGGAATTTACCGGAGTCAGGTGTCATCACTGACATTGAGAAGTTGTTGAAAGAAGGGGAAAAAGCTGTTCCTTTGCCAGGTGAACCTGCACACGCCTTTAACATCACACATCAGTTTTACATCAGGTAAAAATCATGTTATTGTTAAATGGTCAAACTTTGGGTAATTATGAGGGGAAGTAGTGTTCAATAAGGTAATGCATCTCTTTACGACTCTTCATTATTTGTATCACATCATACAGAAATGCAGGAGAGGCCTGGCAGCCCTAAAAGCAGTGGTCGCATCACACCTGGAGCAGAGACTACTGTTTCTTCTATATCATCAGCTAGTCATGTCGGTACAGAGTATGCCTTGGAAAACTCACGCTGTCAGTATTGCAGTGTGAATGACTGGAACGCATTCAAAATGAAGGGATGCATTAGTCTTGGGCTGTACGTGAGATACCCCCATTATGACAATGCGGTACTTGCTTGGATTGCTGTCGATTAAATCCAGATATGCAATGGCTCAGGTAAAAGTCTATATGCGAGTAACCACAGACAAAAGGCGCCCCCTACACAGGAACATAGCTGACATCAAGGGAGTAAGAATAAAGAAGGGAATGTCAGGGATGGCGCAGGCTGAGTCAACTATTTGACAGGTGACCACAGTTGAAAATATATTAAAGGGGGAAGAGTGGAGTAAGTCTGCTCAGAACATAACGACCTATCAACAGGTCATCATCAGCCTTGGCAGAGAATGCAGAGCTTGGAGCAATGGGAAAGCAGAGCTGGAAATTGATAATGCCATAGAAGATGATGCCATTGTGTACACTGATGGGTCTGTAGTCTATGGTGAGAAATCAGGATGGGGCTTCTCAGCTCGAGTTAAGGACAGGATTGTCACTGAACATAGCAGGGCTTACATGACAGCAACCTCCAGCATGAGAATGGAGGTAGCGGCAGCTACTGCGGCTTTAAGGTGGTTGTCTGAAACTTCATTAACAAAGGCAGTCATTTTGTCAGACTCTCCATCCATGCTTCGAAAGGTTCAGAATGGTTGGCTACGCCATGAATGGAAAACATTCATAGAAGCTTCGAATCTGCAGGAATGGTGTGGATCTAATGTCCTGGTCATGCAGGGGTATGCAGCAATGAAAGAGCTGATAGATTAACTTCAAGAGCAGCTATAGTAGGTGCATTGGATGTGTACAAGGGAGAGTTACTGAGGACAATTAATGATCACCTGATAAAGAATGACACTGCTATTGATGAATCATCAAGGCTAAGATTGCTGGAGTTTGGCATTAGGCGTAAGACTGGCAGGGATGAACATATGAGAGGATGTATCCGGCATATATACAACCAGCTCGCATACCCTTCGACATTTTCTGAGGGAGACTGAGCACCTATAGGTTTGCCCGGAGTGCAATGATGCCGAATCTGAACAACAATAACAATCCATTTTAACTTGAGGACATTATCAGTACCTTTGTTAGCACAATATTACTAGGTGGTCCCATAGCAGATACTTCCATAGAGGAGTGAAGTGTTAGAGACTACACTATACTAGGTCCAACTTTGAGAGAAGGGGTGACCAGTTCCCTTCCTTGTTACCTTTGCATTCCTTAACTCGAAGCAGAGTCAGGTACCCATTTACAGCTTGGTTGATGGGAATGCAATGCTGTCATGTTTTGAACCCGGTACCCATACATGCCACACTTAAAGGTTTACCCATAATCTGTACGGGGTGTTTGCGTTTTCAGATGTGTACGGGCCGTACACGGGTCTGTACGGGTTTTTTCGCCTAATTATTAAATATACATATAAATCTTGTGCCACTACACAATTTGCGTCATGAGATTCGGCGAGATTTTAAGCCAAGTGGATAAAAAAAAAAAAATAACCAATGAAAATCAAGCTGCCTATTTTTCAATTGCCGCGGGATGTGCGTGGCGTGTTCATTCACAATTTTTCGCTAAAGCTAGCGCGAGGTTACTGATTATTTGAACGATTACGCAGCACTGAAATCTTTTTTGAGTCGAGCCTATTGTTTAGGATTAATTTCCAGTTTAGTATTGGTAAGTAATTCATTTTTAAAAAAAATATTACAATAACATTGTTTAGATGAAGTTAGATTTAACTGTCAGATAACTTAGGCCTATGCTTTCTTTTCCCCTAAGGTTTAGCATAATTGATTATTTACGGCTGGTAAAAAAAAAAAAGGCTGATACCACTACATATTATTTGATTTCACTAAAACTTGTAGAAAGTGCGTAAGAAATGTAAATTTGAAAAATAATACAATAGCCTACAAATTATGGGTAGCCTAATAACGTAATGACGGTCGCCGAATGCTCCGCATGTATTTTCGTACCATTTAGAGTTATAATTAGGGTTACAGCTAGGGTTAACCCTAAATCTAAATGGTACGAAAATACACGCGGAGCATTCGGCGAACGTCATTCCGATATTACCAAATTATGAAACTGAAAAGAAAAAAAAACCACAATAGCGTGGAAAATTTACATCTTAACTCGATCAGAGAAAAGTTTATTTGGAGTTAGCCTACTTCTCTTCTTAGTTTTAATTTCGTTTCTTTAAAAAACAATGTTATTTTGCCTTTGGTGGTCATCATTATGGTCATTCAATGATTTATAATTATTAAATAATTAATTAGCCTACTATCAATGTTTGATTGACACTAAAATTTGTATGGGAAGGTCTATTTAAAACTACCAGTTGGGCTTTAACGGCTATTCCAATTTTTGAAGTTCGGTAGAAAATATACAGGCTAATATTACGCCAGCGCTAGTTTATATTTTCATTACCAGCTTTAGCAAAAAATTTATTAGATTTTAAATTTAAGATTCCTAACCCATAATGCTTATTACTGGTCTCTTTAGGCCTGTACTTTTATAAGGCACTATAGAAAACACAGCAACTGTTCTTCATTTCAGCCATAAATTGTATTAATTTTTTTTCCAAGATTCTATTTCATTATATAATATTAAAATTACAAATAATTATATTTTTCAAATTGATTATTAATATTTGTATTTACTTTTTCACATTAATATTTTTTTTTTTCTGTCTAGCAGGAAATATTGCATCCATCTAACAGCATGGCTGAGCCTAACTTTAAAAAAAGGAGGTTAGAAGAAGATCAACATCGTGGGAAGTTTCAATCTGACTGGACAACTACATTCCCTGGGATTATTGAGACATCCAAATTAGGCTCTTCACATGCATACTGTAGAATATGCAATAGAGATATTAAAGTGATGGCATCTGGCTTACACGATGTGAGGGAGCATTTCAAAACAAAACTGCATGAAAGGAACTATCAGCTGAAGAACGGAAGTTCTATCAAGGCCTTCTTTACTCAGCCTCAACAAGAAGATGATAAAATAACGAGGGCTGAAGTTTTATTTGCAAATTTTATTGCTCAACACAACATAGCTGCTTCTATAGCTGACCATTTTTCAGACTTATCAGCTGAGATGTTTCCGGACAGTGCTATTGCCAAACGTTTCAAATGCACGCGAACCAAAACAACAGCCATTATTAAAAACTGCTTGGCTCCATCTGCAACGGAGCCAGTCATCAAATTATGCAGGAAGACACCTTTCTCCTTGATGATCGATGAGTCAAATGATAGAAAAACTGACAAGCGTTTAGCTATAATGGTGAGGATATTTGAAGATGGCATAGGACCTAGAACCAGGTTGCTGGGCATGCCGGTCGGTACTGGTGGAACCAGTGAAGCTATTTTCAGTGATATTGATGCTGTGTTCAGCGACTTACAAATCCCATGGATTAACTGTATAGGTTTTGCAAGTGACAACTGCAATGTAATGGTTGGCAAATCAAACTCTGTACTAACGCGAATCAAGAGCAAAAACCCTGATGTGTTTAGTATAGGGTGTATTTGCCACCTTGCAAATCTTTGTGCCAAGGAGGGTATAAAGCAGCTGACTATTCCTGTTGATGACCTTTTGATAGATATCTTCTATCATTTTGAGCATAGCTCAAAACGGAAAAAATCATACAGAGAGTTTCAACTGTTTACAGGAGTGGATGCACTAGACATACTAAAGCACTGCCAGACTCGCTGGCTTTCTTTGCAGAAAGTAGTGGACAGAATTTTAAATCAATATTCTGCTCTATCTTCATACTTCGAGAGCCACGACGATATGGAAAAACCATGCCGTGTCAAAAACATTCATCAGTTACTAAAATCACCACTGACCCAGATGACTCTACGTTTTCTCCAATTTGTGCTACCTCTGTTGACTGAATTTAACAAATTGTTTCAGACAGATGAGTCCCAAATAGGTGGTATGATGGATGAAATGGATCGTCTGCTACGAAAATTTATTGTCAAATTTGTAGAGATGAAATATGTAAAAGAGGTGAAAGATATAAGATTGTTAAAGTATGCTGAACGTGATCTACAGCATGATGACCATACACTTGCTGTTGGTCTGTCCAACAGGACATTACTGGAAGAGTTAGATATAAGTTCTCAAGTGAGAAATTCATTTTTCAGAGATGTGAGGAACTTTTATGTTGCTGTTGTGAAAAAGATATTGGATAAATTTCCATTTGAGAATGAAGTCCTTAAGGATATCAAAATTCTTGATCCAGCCTTTAAAGACACAGTTCAATATACAGCAATCTGTAAGCTGGCAACACTTTTGCACCACATTTAGACCAAGAGGTGTTAAAGGATGAATTTGAAGATTATTGTTTGCTGCCTGATGAATGTATTTCAAGATTTGACGCTGGACAAAAAAGAAGCTTTTCTAGGTACTGGCTTGACATAATCAACCTGAAAACTAGCACTGGTCGTACACGATTTCCCAGTCTGGCAGTCATAGTGAAACGCTTATTGACATTGCCTCACAGCAATGCTGACTGTGAGAGGTCTTTCTCTATGATGAAAAAGATTCACACGGACTGCAGAAATAGACTAAATGATGATACAGTCACAGCATTTCTACAATGCAAAATAAATTCTAACTCTTGTTGTTTAGGTTTTAAAGCAAGTGAAGACATGCTTAAAAAGGCAAAGGCCGCATGTCACTATGATGGTGCAGAACCATCTAATTGAATATACTTTTACATGAATAAACTCTTTTGTTACGTTTTTCAGTCTTTGTACAGGTTTTGCGGGTCTTTGTACAGGTTTTGCGGGTCTTTGTACAGGTTTTTTTAATTTTTTGTACAGGTTTTTCATCTCTGAGGTGTGGCATGTATGCCGGTACCTTTGCCACAGAAGGCCAGTTCTCTAACCACTCTTCCGATCAGATGCTTCACTCTGATTGGCTAGGCAGTTAGAGCGCTTTCCTTTCACGGCACAGTTACCAGGTTCCGGGATCAAAACCTGGTAGCGTCCCGCTCTAGTCTACCCAGCTGTAAATGTGTACCTGACTCTGCTCTTGAGTTAGTGGATGCAAAGGCAGGGAGGAAGGGAACTAGTCACCCTGCTTCCAAAAAAAAAAGGTGGACATAGTATGGTGAAGTCTTTATCACTTCACTCCCCTACTGCAGTTTGTGCTATGGGACTACCTATAGTACAATATGTAGAAATCTAATCATCATTGTTATCATCATCACTGTCATTATCATCAATGTCATCATCACTGTCATTATCATCAATGTCATCATCACTGTCATTATGATCACTGCCATCATCACTATCACCATCACTATCATCATCACTGTCATTGTCACTGTCATTATGATCAATGCCATCATCACTGTCATCATCATCACCATTCAGTTCTTCAAGGAGCTTAGGCATTTAACAAATGCATACCAAGCCATCTTGTCCTGTACCATCTTGTCCTGTGACATCTTGTTCTGTGACATCTTGTCCTGTGACATTTTGTCCTGTGCCATCTTGTCCTGTACCATCTTGTCCTGTGCCATATTGTCCTTTACAATCTTGTCCTGTACCATCTTGTCCTGTACCATCTTGTCCTGTGATATCTTGTCCTGTGCCATCTTGTCCTGTGACATCTTGTCCTGTGCCATCTTGTCCTGTACCATTTTGTCCTGTGCCATCTTGTCCTTACAATCTTGTCCTATGCCATCTTGTCCTATGCCATCTTGTCCTGTGACATCTTGTCCTGTGCCATCTTGTCCTGTGACATCTTGACCTGTGCCATCTTGTCCTGTACCATCTTGTCCTGTACCACCTTGTCCAGTGACATCTTGTCCTGTGCCATCTTGTCCTGTACATCTTGTCCTGTGACATCTTGTCCTGTGACATCTTGTCCTGTGACATCTGTTGAAAGTTTTTCCATGTCTTCTTTATCCCTTTAATGTCTGTCTCTAGTCTCCTTGTTCATGTCTTGTTTGTGTCTGGTCTCCTACATTTCTTATCTTAGGGACTCCAAAACAACAACTGCCTGGTCATTTTATCAACTAGTCTCCTCCATGATACACATGTCTAAAATCCTCAGATCTTGTAGTCTCCTCGATGATACACATTTCTAAAATCCTCAGATCTTGTAGTCTCCTCGATGATACACATTTCTAAAATCCTCAGATCTTGTAGTCTCCTCGATGATACACATTTCTAAAATCTTCAGATCTTGTAGTCTCCTCGATGATACACATGTCTAAAATCCTCAGATCTTGTAGTCTCCTCGATGATACACATTTCTAAAATCCTCAGATCTTGCAGTCTCCTCGATGATACACATTTCTAAAATCCTCAGATCTTGTAGTCTCCTCGATGATACACATTTCTAAAATCCTCAGATCTTGTAGTCTCCTCGATGATACACATTTCTAAAATCCTCAGATCTTGTAGTCTCCTTGATGATACACATGTCTAAAATCCTCAGATCTTGTAGTCTCCTCGATGATACACATTTCTAAAATCCTCAGATCTTGTAGTCTCCTCGATGATACACATTTCTAAAATCCTCAGATCTTGTAGTCTCCTCGATGATACACATGTCTAAAATCCTCAGATCTTGTAGTCTCCTCGATGATACACATTTCTAAAATCCTCAGATCTTGTAGTCTCCTCGATGATACATATTTCTAAAATCCTCAGATCTTGTAGTCTCCTCGATGATACACATTTCTAAAATCCTCAGATCTTGTAGTCTCCTCGATGATACACATTTCTAAAATCCTCAAATCTTGTAGTCTCCTTGATGATACACATTTCTAAAATCCTCAGATCTTGTAGTCTCCTCGATGATACACATTTCTAAAATCCTCAGATCTTGTAGTCTCTTCGATGATACACATTTCTAAAATCCTCAGATCTTGTAGTCTCCTCGATGATACACATTTCTAAAATCCTCAGATCTTGTAGTCTCCTCGATGATACACATTTCTAAAATCCTCAGATCTTGTAGTCTCCTCGATGATACACATTTCTAAAATCCTCAGATCTTGTAGTCTCCTCGATGATACACATTTCTAAAATCCTCAGATCTTGTAGTCTCCTCGATGATACACATTTCTAAAATCCTCAGATCTTGTAGTCTCCTCGATGATACACATTTCTAAAATCCTCAGATCTTGTAGTCTCCTCGATGATACACATTTCTAAAATCCTCAGATCTTGTAGTCTCCTTGATGATACACATTTCTAAAATCCTCAGATCTTGTAGTCTCCTCGATGATACACATTTCTAAAATCCTCAGATCTTGTAGTCTACTCAATGATACACATTTCTAAAATCCTCAGATCTTGTAGTCTCCTTGATGATACACATTTCTAAAATCCTCAGATCTTGTAGTCTCCTCGATGATACACATTTCTAAAATCCTCAGATCTTGTAGTCTCCTCGATGATACACATTTCTAAAATCCTCAGATCTTGTAGTCTCCTCGATGATACACATTTCTAAAATCCTCAGATCTTATAGTCTCCTCAATGATACACATTTCTAAAATCCTCAGATCTTGTAGTTTCCTCGATGATACACATGTCTAAAATCCTCAGATCTTGTAGTCTCCTCGATGATACACATTTCTAAAATCCTCAGATCTTGTAGTCTCCTCGATGATACACATTTCTAAAATCCTCAGATCTTGTAGTCTCCTCAATGATACACATTTCTAAAATCCTCAGCCCTTGTAGTCTCCTCGATGATACACATTTCTAAAATCCTCAGATTTTGTAGTCTCCTCGATGATACACATTTCTAAAATTCTCAGATCTTGTAGTCTCCTCGATGATACACATTTCTAAAATCCTCAGATCTTGTAGTCTCCTCGATGATACACATTTCTAAAATCCTCAGATCTTGTAGTCTACTCGATGATACACATTTCTAAAATCCTCAGATCTTGTAGTCTCCTCGATGATACACATTTCTAAAATCCTCAGATCTTGTAGTCTCCTTGATGATACACATTTCTAAAATCCTCAGATCTTGTAGTCTCCTCGATGATACACATTTCTAAAATCCTCAGATCTTGTAGTCTCCTCGATGATACACATTTCTAAAATCCTCAGATCTTGTAGTCTCCTCGATGATACACATTTCTAAAATCCTCAGATCTTGTAGTCTCCTCGATGATACACATTTCTAAAATCCTCAGATCTTGTAGTCTCCTCGATGATACACATTTCTAAAATCCTCAGATCTTGTAGTCTCCTCAATGATACACATTTCTAAAATCCTCAGATCTTGTAGTCTCCTCGATGATACACATTTCTAAAATCCTCAGATCTTGTAGTCTCCTCGATGATACACATTTCTAAAATCCTCAGATCTTGTAGTCTCCTCGATGATACAGATTTCTAAAATCCTCAGATCTTGTAGTCTCCTCGATGATACACATTTCTAAAATCCTCAGATCTTATAGTCTCCTCGATGATACACATTTCTAAAATCCTCAGATCTTGTAGTTTCCTCGATGATACACATGTCTAAAATCCTCAGATCTTGTAGTCTCCTTGATGATACACATTTCTAAAATCCTCAGATCTTGTAGTCTCCTCGATGATACACATTTCTAAAATCCTCAGATCTTGTAGTCTCCTCAATGATACACATTTCTAAAATCCTCAGCTCTTGTAGTCTCCTCGATGATACACATTTCTAAAATCCTCAGATTTTGTAGTCTCCTCGATGATACACATTTCTAAAATCCTCAGATCTTGTAGTCTCCTCGATGATACACATTTCTAAAATCCTCAGATCTTGTAGTCTCCTCGATGATACACATTTCTAAAATCCTCAGATCTTGTAGTCTCCTCGATGATACACATTTCTAAAATCCTCAGATCTTGTAGTCTCCTTGATGATACACATTTCTAAAATCCTCAGATCTTGTAATCTCCTCGATGATACACATTTCTAAAATCCTCAGATCTTGCAGTCTCCTCGATGATACACATTTCTAAAATCCTCAGATCTTATAGTCTCCTCGATGATACACATTTCTAAAATCCTCAGATCTTGTAGTTTCCTCGATGATACACATTTCTAAAATCCTCAGATTTTGTAGTCTCCTCGATGATACACATTTCTAAAATCCTCAGATCTTGTAGTCTCCTCGATGATACACATTTCTAAAATCCTCAGATCTTGTAGTCTCCTCAATGATACACATTTCTAAAATCCTCAGCTCTTGTAGTCTCCTCGATGATACACATTTCTAAAATCCTCAGATTTTGTAGTCTCCTCGATGATACACATTTCTAAAATCCTCAGATCTTGTAGTCTCCTCGATGATACACATTTCTAAAATCCTCAGATCTTGTAGTCTCCTCGATGATACACATTTCTAAAATCCTCAGATCTTGTAGTCTCCTCGATGATACACATTTCTAAAATCCTCAGATCTTGTAGTCTCCTCGATGATACACATTTCTAAAATCCTCAGATCTTGTAATCTCCTCGATGATACACATTTCTAAAATCCTCAGATCTTGTAGTCTCCTCGATGATACACATTTCTAAAATCCTCAGATCTTATAGTCTCCTCGATGATACACATTTCTAAAATCCTCAGATCTTGTAGTTTCCTCGATGATACACATTTCTAAAATCCTCAGATCTTGTAGTCTCCTCGATGATACACATTTCTAAAATCCTCAGATCTTGTAGTCTCCTCGATGATACACATTTCTAAAATCCTCAGATCTTGTAGTCTCCTCAGTGATACACATTTCTAAAATCCTCAGCTCTTGTAGTCTCCTCGATGATACACATTTCTAAAATCCTCAGATTTTGTAGTCTCCTCGATGATACACATTTCTAAAATCCTCAGATCTTGTAGTCTCCTCGATGATACACATTTCTAAAATCCTCAGATCTTGTAGTCTCCTCGATGATACACATTTCTAAAATCCTCAGATCTTGTAGTCTCCTCGATGATACACATTTCTAAAATCCTCAGATCTTGTAGTCTCCTCGATGATACACATTTCTAAAATCCTCAGATCTTGTAATCTCCTCGATGATACTGTTGAAGGCGATCTTCTCTGTTGTTCTGGAACATTCAATTTGACAACAATGTTCCATATAATGTCAATAAAGTGGTTATAAATTCTGGCCATGTTAGTTGAGTTCTTATATGGTTTCATTCAAGATTTTCATCGTGTCAATTGGTGTTGCTTTACGCGAATGCGGGGTGGGGTAGAAAAACGTGTGAGCAAACATTTGAAAGTTGCAATTATATTGAACTTGTAATTCCATTGACGTGATAAGTCGGTTCATTGAGTCCATACATTTATTCACAGTGATACATACATGATGATCAATTCCAATAGGGGTAGAGCGTAAGTCCATATAAGTAATGCATAAATTAATCAACAACGTAGACTGCTGGTTATGTGTCAATGTCCGTTATGAGGATACAATGCAGTATTGTCGTCAGAACATCACAGCTATATGCACGAGCAGATAGACATGGCTACCTGCCGACAGTGAGACTGCGAGTCTGAATATATTCATACGAATTTGACGATTATTCTTCTCCTTCTGAGAATTCTAGTTAAATACTAACCTCCATAAATTTCCCTCTCATATTGAGTTCTAGGACTGACCCTGGTCCATCAAAAATACACATATAAATGGCTATATCATGCCATTGAACTGGAAGGTTAGAAAAACGCAGCTATTCAGCTTGGCGGTCAAGTAACAAAGGGTCACGTTTCTTAGTTACCGACTGTGTCCTAAACAACGCTATACACGTCATAATCGATCGTGTATGAAGCGTTCAGTAATTGAAACATCTATCGCAATATATTAAATGTCTTAACCTTTACAATTGCACGTCTGGTAACCTTTAGCAGACGGCGTTAATATCATATACCGTAACAATTCCCTGTACACCGGGGAAAAAAAAAATCGATAGATTTTTTTTCAATATCTATCCGACTTAACAATTTTTCAAAAAAATTTAACACAATTGTGACATATGGCCGACGATGTTCTGAGTAGAACCGTGTTGCGGTCATGTCAACTAACTATTTGTCATAGTCATCTAACATAAATCACATTATATATCAATATTATACATATTATTATATCAACTAAATAAATGTCCAATGTTAATAGTGAATGATAAAATTAAATTAAAGTAAGGTCTGTCGTATTAGTATGTCATATAGGAATTAATTTGACTAATTAAAATTAAATTAATTAATTAAATTAAGAGTTAAATTATTAAGGTTCTAATGTAACGCGATGTTATGAGAGAAGAAAAAGACAAAATAAGTGAGAAGAAATAGAAAGAAATTCGAATATAAGTTTTAACTTAATTGTGTGTGTTAAGTGTTAGTGAATAATAACTATCTAATTTAACTAACTAAATAATGTATAGGTACATTAAAAAAAATTATTAATCTAATACTTGTGTGAGATTTATTTTCTCTTTTCATAATTTCTTCTTTTAGTATTTCGTTATCTTTTTTGTTCTTTCATTTCATTTTTTTCTCACATTTCATTTTATTGATAATAATTCAATTAAGAAGTTAAGTTAACTAATTAATTAGTATAGGATATGATGATCCATCCGTAATCTTGATCCTGATGAATTCTTTTAGGCAAAAATGTTCAAACGTTTACGTTGGAAAGAAATGTCATTTATCCTAGCATCCAAGAATTAAGTGCACCTAGGATAATAAGTTCGACTTGTCGTCAGATATTGTTCCATGATTGATCAATGATATTCGTATATCGTGTATGGACATTAGACGAAGTTCGAATGTCAGTATATATACCTTGATTGTCTTGTAGTTCAATTCTGTGATGCATATAGTGTATATAAAGTTTAAATTGAAGGCAAGGTTAGTTCCTTTATAGTTGATACTTCGTTCAATCCAATGTAGTGCTGATTGAAATAGTTTAAGAGTGTCAATGTTGATTATTCGTCGTCAATAGGATTACGTGACAATGCATCTGCCACACAATTTTCAGTGCCAGGTATGTGTTCAATGGAGAACTCGAATGGCTGTAGGATGATTGAATATCTGGCGAGTTTCTGGCTTTTATGATTCGATCGACGCAAGGATGCTACAGCACGTTGGTCCGTCTGTATGGTGAAGGGAGCACCAAGCAAGAACTTTTCAAGTTTGGTTATTGCCCAGATCACAGATAAAAGTTCCTTGTCGACTGTTGAATACTTTGTTTCTGCCGGCTTCAGCTTTCTTGATATGTATAAGGTAGGATGTAGAATGCCATCATGGTTCTGGAGCAGGCATGCACCAATGCCGTAGTTTCTAGCATCTGTTCGTAAGAAAAATCTTTTGGAAGCATCGGGAAGTCTTAAAATTGGTTCATGCGAGAACAAATTTATAATTTTGTTGAAAGTTTCATTGCATGTACCAGTCCATGTCACCTTCACCGGCATATCTTTTTTTAACAATGAAGACAATACAGCCGTGATGGATGACAAGTTTGGTATGAATCTACTGTAATATTGAACAAGTCCTAACAAACTCCTGACCTGTTTCTTCGTCTGAGGAACTGCTATGTTTAGAATTTTGGAGACTGTACTAGGTAACGTTCGGATATATCCCGATCCAATGATATGTCCCAAAAAGGTTATCTCATTACACGCGATTTGCACCTTTGTAGGTTTAGCAGTTAGATGATAATTCCTTAGAGTGTCAAAAACATATCTAAGTCCCGAAACATGTTCCTCAAACGACGAACTAAACAAGCATATGTCGTCAATATATGTAATAACGTCTGGTCTACCTGATAAAATTTGTCGCATCAGGCGAATGAAGGTAGCTGGCGTATTAACAAGCCCAAAAGGCATCACATTCCACTGGTATAGACCTTGTGGAGTGGAAAATGCGGTGTAGTACTTAGCCTTTTCGGTCAGTGGTATCTGCCAATAACCTTTAGTTAAGTCTATCTTACTAAATATAGTTGCGTTGGATAGACGTGGTAGTAAGTCGTCAATAAGTGGATGTGGTTCGCTGTCAACTATAGTCTTAGCATTTAATTTTCTATAATCAACACATAGTCTGATGTTATTGTCCTTCTTCCGGACAATCACCAATGGAGAAGAGAATGGCGAATTACTAGTCTCAATGATTCCCAGAGACAACATCTGTTCAAGTTCCTTAGTAGTTTTAGCAAGGAAATGTAAAGGAACAGAATAGGGATGTACACGAATAGGTGTATCATCATTGAGAGTAATGTCATGACTGATAGCCGATGTGCGACCCGGGACGTCGGTCAACACATCTGGATAAGATTGTAATAGATTAGCAATCTGTAGACGCTGTTGCGGTGTAACCGTTGAAGAGATGGTTACATCCCGCCAAGATTCAGTAGGTTGAACTACTGGTACAGGTAACGGTAACTGTACCTCAGGAAAAGAAGATTCTTCTTCCTGGATGACAGATAAGTTAGAATAATGACAAGTGGATACTGTGTTGTCATCTAGTTCATGAAAAATTGACTGTAAGTGTTCAGGACGTGTATGAAATTGCTTGAGCATGTTAATATGAAATATCTTTTTGTGTCCCTTGATATCTAAGACGTATAAGAATAAATGACCAATAAGGAAAAGAAATGATGACTGACTAGAGCTGAGTCATCAAGAAATAAGACAAAAGGGTGAGCGTACACCATTATCTGCGTGGCGCAGAATCAGGTAGTAATTGTAACTTTAGATAACGGTGATGAAAATAAACACCATTATCACGCTCGATTACCCAACGAGCGTCTCGATTGTTACTAAATGTAACCATCGCCTGTCTATTCTGCCCATTGCATGATGGCAGAAGACGAACAAACTTAACGTTTGCTGTATAATCAAAAAAATTTCTAAGTGCCTGCCAGGTAGTATCCTGCGGCAGATTTCGCACTAACACTGTGCGAGAATACGCACTTTTCCCAATATATATAGTATCATTGTCACGAAATAGTGGACAATGATGATATGTATTCTTTGTCAAAGAATTAGCCTTCCCTTTCAACACCGACATTGTCTTTCTGTAGGATGTCGTATCATCCTGACTGGACTGAGGATGATACCTATCATCACCAAAGGTATTAAGTTTCCTACATGTCGTAGACATGTCCTTGCTGGGCAAAGTAAAAACTTTTTCATTATGATTATTTGTGTTAACTTTATGTTTCCTTTTAAGTCCAGCATTATTATTTAACCTCTTATTCTTCCTCATAATGCTTTTATCAATGTTGACAACGTCAACAGTTTTATTAGGATCAGTTATATCCTTAGTATGTTGTCCAATAGATCTATCATCTTCATCAATTTCCAGGATAGTACTGAGAGTGAAGTTGGAAACTGCTGTGCCACATGTATTTATGTTGTTGGCACGAAGTGTAGCCATATCAACAACATCGTTAGCGTTGCTAAAAGAATGCAAATTTTTTTTTTCCCAATCATTAATTTCCTGTGGGGAACAATCCTTACTACCATGGATGCGTCCCAACATCAGATCTGCAATTGGATTCTGAAGCATGCATACTTTTACGTTCCCTGTGAAAAAAGGAGTGTTAACATGAATAATAGCTGTGGGGTAAAACTCTATTGTTCCACCAAAAGTCATGCAACGGACATATTCCCCCGTTGCACAGCTAGGATGTACCAGCGACTGTCGTACACCAATCGTTGTGGATCCCGAATCCCTCAACACTGAGACGACGGATCCATTAACTAATCCCCTGTTAAAAATTAATAGGCCTGTTCCATCGTTGACTGCAAGACCTACCTCTGGTGTAATATGTCCGCAGTTAAGCACTGTTTCTTTCGCCTTCTGAAAAATAAGATTGCATTGTTGGCAACTATTTGCCACATTATAATTAATAGCAAAACATGCAGCAGAAGACTGTGTTGTATTATTGTCAAGTGGGACCTGAGCTGTAGGGGTAGTATTATTTGTAACTGCCGCCCCTGTATTATGGTTGTAATGAGATGATCCCCGAGAATGAGATCGATTCCGAGTATAATTGTTAGAATTATCTCGTCGTCCTCTATAGTAACTATTATCTCGATGTCTCGAGCCATGATTATTACCATTCCAGTTATTATTATTATTGGGAGTATGTGATCGATTATAATGAGTGTTATGTTGACCATTGTGGTAGTTTGTTTGAGGTGAATAATTTCTATCTCGTGATCTACCTCTGTTGAACTCATTTTTATTGTTGAAATCATTATTATGTCCCTTCTGAAAGTTAACATTGTGATTTCTTTGGAACCTGCTTCTGTCTACACTGTGATGTCTTTGTTTGTTATTATGATTGTAGGCCATATTAGACGCCACAGGTAGAGGTTCTCTTAATGAGGAGTTAGAAATGGTTGCATTCGGATGTGCCGAACAGTAGTTTAAAGAAATTTTTTCTAACTCATCCATAGTACCTGGTTTACGCTCCTGCAAATATGCAAAAAATGGCTGGCTAACCGAAGATAATACCTTATCCCGCAGTATTAAATCAACTAATTTGTCGTATGATTTGTTGACTTCTGCCAGTTCAACCCATCTATTAAACGTATTGCGTATATTCGCAATGAATCCTGCAAAATCCTTTGGAGATTCAGGTAAAATTCCCTTAAATTTCAACCTACAGTGTTCCTCGTCCAGGTGAAACCTTCGTAAAAGCAAGGACTTAATAGCACCGTAGTTATTTGCTATTGATGGGTCAGCATTTTGAGAAGCTGTCAATGGTTCTCCAACCAAGAATTCATTTAACTTGAGTACCCATGACTCTTCAGGCAAATGGTTTGTTTTGCAAGTCTGTTCAAAACGTGCCAGGAACGATGAAAGGTCGTCGACGTTCAAGTTGAAAATGGGTAATTTAAAGTTGTAGAAATGTTTAGGTTGGCTGGATGATGATCCATTTTGTGCGTTATTATTCTGGTTTGCATCAGCATTTTGTGCTTGTAATCTTGCTGTCTCCAATTTAATACGCGCCAATTCCATTTCTTGTTGTAAAATAATTTCCTCTCGTTTCAATTTATTCTCTTCTTCCTGTTTGGCGATTGTTCTTTGCTCTTCTCTTTCACGTTGAGCAATCTCTCTCAGTCTATTTTCCTTGTCAATTTGCTTCATCTCACGTTCTGCTTCCTCTTTCTTTAATGCAGCTTTTTTCTCTTCTTCTTTTCTTTCATATTTTTCCAGTTCTGATTCAGCAAACTGACGAAGTTCTTGAGATTTATAACCATATTCCCGACCAATTTTAACGAAATGGTCTATAGTAAGCATTTTGACTTTTATCTGTAAGTAATTATTGATAATTACTGATTAAAATAGTCAATAGTAGCTTCAGAGTAATTATTATACTTACTCAACTTAGAAATATTCAATATAAGTAATCACAATAGTACTGAACTCTAATGTCTAAGTTCAACTAATAGACAATATTTTGTAACAATATTGTATCTAAATAATACTATATCATAAATAGTTATGATATCTGTTAAATATAATTAATCTCAATATCCAATAATGTTGGGTATAATTCCTAGTAATTATATTGTTCAATGTACTAAGTCACTCTCTTAGTACCAGAAAAGTATATTAAATAATATACAATGGGTCTATTACCTCAAAGGTAGCTATAAGATTATTTTATTTTGTCAATATATATATTATATTATTATGCCCTAGGCATCTATGATAAATTGTAGTGCTACTTTCTTGGACTATCACTGCATAATTATGCAATGTCCCATATTAACCTTAATTATCAGAAAAAATTAATTAAATTAAATTACAAGTGTATTATTGCATATAATATCATATTATTAATGTAGTATTAATATATATTATGAGGACAAACAAAACAATGATGCAACTAAGGGGTACAAACAATGTTAAGACGCAAACAAGACATTTTCACAATTAAAAATGAATTTATGAACTAAATAAAACAAGCGGAAATGTCACAGACCTAATGAAGGGTCAAGGTCTGACCCGAGGTCAACTGAATATTCAAAGTACACACCAAAAAAAAATGACTGCGAAAAATGATGACGTCACAGGACTCATAACAGACGAAAATTTAACAATCATAAAATAAATGATAGTCAGAGGAGACTGGACGAATAGTAACGAACATGGTACAGAACTGAATAAAATTATTAACTGAGTACGAATAAAATACACCAATTATCTACGGGACAGTACAGCTAACGCAAATCGTCAAACGATAGCAGATTTGGACAACAAGTCCAATGTCAAACCTCAATGGGGTTTCCAAAGGTGCAATCGTTTAACTGCCCTAAGAAACGACCGAAATTAATTCAGGCATCGTGAGAGCCGCAGAATCTAATTTCAGTTCATCCTCCCTACCTCCCACGATTAGTAACAAATACATACGATGGAAAACAAATTTAACATATATACATGAAAATACATAGACATGCCTGATCAAAGCAAAATGGACTCAGCACTGTTATTTATCGACCGACAAAGGTCACACTTAAATGACTTATCTTTTGTGCTCAGTTCGGACTCCTGTCGATGACGGTATGCACCAACGGTGTAGAAGTATGTCTGACTGTTTGCTCTTGATGCATATACAGGGTTTATTCGTTGACTTTGTTATTTTTTTTCCTCCGTAGAAAAACTAGGCTTGCTGCTGTCAACTTGTATGGCATGTACACGAACTTTGGTGACGTAAGGTTGACCTCTTGTGGTAACTATGCGTCATAGGTCATAATTCAGCACATCATGTGATCGTCCTTCAAATGTAAACAATTGTTAATTTCCGAATTTTTTTTTCGATCCCCAATCAATGGACACCATCTGTTGAAGGCGATCTTCTCTGTTGTTCTGGAACATTCAATTTGACAACAATGTTCCATATAATGTCAATAAAGTGGTTATAAATTCTGGCCATGTTAGTTGAGTTCTTATATGGTTTCATTCAAGATTTTCATCGTGTCAATTGGTGTTGCTTTACGCGAATGCGGGGTGGGGTAGAAAAACGTGTGAGCAAACATTTGAAAGTTGCAATTATATTGAACTTGTAATTCCATTGACGTGATAAGTCGGTTCATTGAGTCCATACATTTATTCACAGTGATACATACATGATGATCAATTCCAATAGGGGTAGAGCGTAAGTCCATATAAGTAATGCATAAATTAATCAACAACGTAGACTGCTGGTTATGTGTCAATGTCCGTTATGAGGATACAATGCAGTATTGTCGTCAGAACATCACAGCTATATGCACGAGCAGATAGACATGGCTACCTGCCGACAGTGAGACTGCGAGTCTGAATATATTCATACGAATTTGACGATTATTCTTCTCCTTCTGAGAATTCTAGTTAAATACTAACCTCCATATATTTCCCTCTCATATTGAGTTCTAGGACTGACCCTGGTCCATCAAAAATACACATATAAATGGCTATATCATGCCATTGAACTGGAAGGTTAGAAAAACGCAGCTATTCAGCTTGGCGGTCAAGTAACAAAGGGTCACGTTTCTTAGTTACCGACTGTGTCCTAAACAACGCTATACACGTCATAATCGATCGTGTATGAAGCGTTCAGTAATTGAAACATCTATCGCAATATATTAAATGTCTTAACCTTTACAATTGCACGTCTGGTAACCTTTAGCAGACGGCGTTAATATCATATACCGTAACAGATACACATTTCTAAAATCCTCAGATCTTGTAGTCTCCTCGATGATGCACATTTCTAAAATCCTCAGATCTTGTAGTCTCCTCGATGATACACATTTCTAAAATCCTCAGATCTTGTAGTCTCCTCGATGATACACATTTCTAAAATCCTCAGATCTTGTAGTCTCCTCGATGATACACATTTCTAAAATCCTCAGATCTTGTTTTTTTAAATACCTCATATAACCACAGTGTCATTTACTTCCAGGGAGAGAACTCCAGAGGAGGAAGCAGTAGCAGAAGCTAGAAAATCGCAGTCAAGATTTCCTTTAACTTCCATTAATTTTCAACAAGACCTGAAGCCAGACCCAGATGCAACAGAGGAAAACAGCGAGATTCAAAAGCCAGATTCAGAAAATGCAGCAGAAAAACACAAAACTGAAGAAGCTTCAGAGAAAGCAACAGAAGAAACTGCTCAAGTGGAAGGTGATATAAATAAGAAAGAATTGACTGACTCTGAAATTGGAAATGGCTCAGAAGAGGCAAATAATTTGTCTGCTCTGAAATCTACTGAATCTGGGTCACACATCAGTGATCAGAAGGTAGCAGAAAATCTTCCTGGTGCAGGTGGAGATTCACATTCTGTTCTAATATCAAAAAGTGGCGCAGAAGTTGAAAGAGCTGAGGAAAGTCAACAGGCCAAAGAATGGACAGTTGGGGACCTTAGGGATGATTGGCGCAGATTTTGCTTTGATATTTCACCAAAGGTACAAGTATTTAAGTTGGTTGCATATAGTTCATTTCTTCTGTTTTTTGTTGTTGTAAAATATTTAGAGTCCAGAAAAAATGTATATATGTTTTTTTATATATAAGATAAGGGTACTGTTACGCACGGATCATTATTATTTTTCGTTTGTATAAACATTTTTTCATATGTATGATCATTTTTTTGACTGAAGTGTGTATTATGTTTTCTATGGTCAAAGGGACATAATCCGAGTTATCGAGACTACAATTTGTTAGGAGTTGCCTTCTCTTGTATAGAGACACGTTCGGTCTATAATTTCTTGAACGAAGCGTGACCACATCTCCTTATTTGGTAGTATCAGTCAACTATGGTAGATGTCTGAAACCTTTCTTAACGCTTCTTTTCATGACCATAAAAGGCGCGACTGTGTAAGACTTTTATCTCGAATGTTCTTCGAATCGTCTTATTGTGAACGGCAACTCAGAGATTGTCGTTCTGCGCATGTCAAACCGGGAGTTCGTTCTGTGTGTTCCGCCCAGTTGGGGCAGTTTAGAAATGGTTTAAGAAGCGAGCAGACGCAACTGCGTCTTGTGATTCTCTGAGGGAAATACAGTGTCTTAGTGAGTTAGTTAGCTAACTAGACTATTTCCCAGTATTATGCAGCCTGCCTGGAGGCATATGTTCATGGTTGATTTTCCGAAATAAGGTAATTCCTCTTGTATCGAACTTTATGCTATCGTCTAGAGGTTCGTCATTTTGTCGCCTATTTGCTCGCCTGTGTGATGCAAAATGGAGAGGTACTTTGACTAGGATTAAGTCACCGGTATCTGTATACCTGAACTAGTTAAATATATATGGGTCGCTCTAGACCAACAAGACTGTTGTCTGTGTTCCAGGATTCGTTATATCAGAGATCACGTCCAAGTCAGATGGTTAGACTTAGGAACATTATAAAGGTCGAGCTGACCTGTAGCCCATGTATGCTATTCACGTGCAGACAGTGAACGGACTTATTGTATACAACTGATCTGCTAGCATCAGAATGGGAGCATTTATTATTGTTTATGAACATTGAAGATCTGTAGCTGACACTGTTGCAGAAGTTATAGAAATTATTATTATTTATACAGCTTCACGAACTAGCACTCGATGATTGATGAATTTCTGAATCTATTGAACTGTGATGTCTTATGACGCATATATACAACAGCTATCATTGCTGACTACAGAAATTGTTTTCAATGTGCCATATCATCTTGCTGAACTCGTTAACCATGTTGATGTCATAAGTATCATGACTGTTTTGTGGCGTGCAATAAATGAAAGAAACTTATACAACGAAGTTACCCTTTCTATGACTCTACACGTCATGTTGCCTGTGTGATAACCCATTGAACTGTTCCACTACCACATACACAGCAACATCCTAAATCAGAGAAGACACCTACATCTTACACTTTAACACCAGGTGTCGATAAGGGTGGCAAGTTACCACTTCAGCACAAATCCACCCTTATCATTTTTGGTGGCCAGAGCTGGTTCTATCATCTGATATTTTGGCGCACCATATCATTTTTGGTGGCCATAGGTTGGTTCACTCTGATTCCAGCTATCAAGGGGGTCAGCAAACCCAGACATCATCATCATACTAGATACAACTACAGCATCAACTACCACCTTACAAGAAATTTTATTGAAAGTATCCGGATTTTCTGACAGTTGCTGATTTTGAAACTACCCGGCGCTGCTCGGCAATATTGAAGTTTATGTAAAATTAGAAGGACAAGTACCGAGCGAATGGATTTCCTGATCTGGTGAAAAGAAGGACAAGTGCCGTAACAACTGTTCCGGTCTCAGGGGTACTGTTGCGGGTTCAGAAGGTCAAGTGCCGGTTAAATCAATTTAGAAGATTCAGAAGGTCAAGTGCCGTAACAACTGTTGCAGTATTAGAAGCTCATTTCCTTCGTCATGGCTGTTTATGGGAGCAGAAGTTAATCAACGTTGGATCATTATCCTCAGAATGCTGATTACATCCTGTTCTGCACCGTGCTGACGCTGGATTTATAGAAGTTAAGTGGCCTGTTTTGTTTGTGAACTGTGCCCTTATGTTCTAACTGAGCCTTCTGTACTTTCACACTTTCTCCTATTGTTTTCATGATACATGTTTATATGTTATATGTTATTTGTTATTTGTATATTTATATGTTTATATTTCAGCGGGTTTTCTCGGTTGGGCGGAGTCTTACAGTAGAAGATACCACGTCACAGAGGTTCTACTGTTAGCGTTTTCGTTAGGGACTGTGCGAATTTCCTACAGTGAAATTTGCTAGCGACAATCGTTGCTATATCTGTTTAGTTGTGACGAGTTGTGCTTTATTTTTGTTTCTTGTATATATATATTTTTTTTCTTTTTTCTTCTCTCTCTTTCTTTGTGTTTTTTTAGTTTCGATTTCGATTGTTTGTATTTGTAGGTCTCCCCTTTGCTATTATTCAGTTCTTTACGTATATTTTTGTGTATACACTGTAGCGTCATTTGTTAGTCATATCTTCGCATATTTCTTTTTAGTTTTGCTGTTTGTGTATTTGACTTATGCGAATGTTTTCGTATTGTTTGATCTTTGTTGATTGTTTACATTGACTCTGATCTTTGTTATTGTTTACATTGACTCTGATCTTTGTTATTGTTTACATTGACTCTGATCTTTGTTGTTGTTTACATTGACTTTGATCTTTGTTATTGTTTACATTGTTGATGACCTTTGTTATTGTTTACATTGTCTTGTTATTGTTTACATAGTTCTTGCATAGTTAGCTTTCACTATTGTTGATATATGCTCATGCACTATTGGTCTATAGTGCACTTATCATAACAAACTGGTGTTTTTTGCTTATGCACTATTGTAGTGCAGTTATGATAAATAACTGATGATTATGCACTGATTTGGGTAGTGCACTGTTAATTAAGAGGTGACTTGTGATATTATTATACATTTGATAATACAAGTTGGTGTCAACTCCTGTTTCCCACAGAGATTGGGTTCAACATAGAGATTATACAAGCACTTTATTAAGTCTTGTTGCTATTTAACATTGAAATAAGATAATTAATTATTTCAGGTTCTGTACTCACATTTTGGACATCATGTCTACATTTGAGTACTTTATTGAGCAGGGTAAAGCCCTTGGGAAGACAGGTGATAAATTAGAAGAATTTGCGACTGTTCAATATGCCAAGGCATTGAAGTCGGAAGAAAAGAAAATGAAAGAACAAACTGAACAAAAGAGAATAGAGGCTGAAATAGAACAAAAGAAACTGCAGATGCAGGTGGAGGAAAAAAGATTTCAAAAAAAACAAAAAAGAGAAGCAGAATCTCAGGAGAAGAGGCTTCAGGCTGAAGCTGAAAATAAGAGACTTGAAAAAGAAGCTGAAAATAAGAGACTTGAAAAAGAAGCTGAAAATAAGAGACTTGAAATAGAGGCTGAAGGAAAAAAGTTACAGGCCCAGGCTGAAGAAAGAAAGTTACAGGCTGAGGCTGAAGAAAGAAGGTTACAAAGAGAGGCTGATGAGAGAAAAGCAAAAATGGAACATGATGAAAAAATCTTAGCTTTAGAGTTAGAGAAGTTAAAGTTATTGAACACTGGTAATGCTAATGATGCAAATAAGGTGTCAAATAAGACTAATGCTAAGGATTTCAAGCTTAATCTACCAGCATTTAATCCCTCAATCGATGATATAACATTTTATCTAGATAGATTTGAAAGTGCATGTAATGTGCATAATATAGATAAAACATTATATGTGTATCATCTGTCCAAGATACTTAGAGGTGATGCTTTGACTTTGTTGAGTATGGTAGATGTGCCTGACAAAAACAACTATGAGGTTGTCAGGGCGGCATTGTTAAAGAAGTACCAACTTAACGAGGACGGATATCGTCTTAAATTTAAAACCATGTTACCAGAAACTGGAGTTGAATTCTCTGAATTCATCTCAGGCATCCGTCTTACTTTTTTACGATGGGTTGAGTTGTCTAAGACAGAAAATACATTTGAAGCTCTTATGGATTTACTACTTAGAGATAAGGTTATGTCTTCTGTTAATGAAGCTTTTCTATCTTTTCTTCATGAGCGTAAGCCTAAAAACATAAAAGAAATGGAAGAATACTGTAGCCAGTATGTTACTGCGCATCCGCACATAACCATTAGTAACTCTAAGGTGAAAGAAGGTCTGCCAGTTGCTTCGGCAGCACCTTATGGCCCAAATTTTATGCGTAAATTTCAGGGTAGCCAGAAAAATTTCAATAAAAAGAGTAATCGTAATTATGCCCAGAACCATAGTGATCAATTCCAGGGTGATTCTTCTTCCCAGAACTGGAGACAACCTAATACTACACGTTATTCTACTCCGGTTAACTTTAGAAATTTTCACAAAGGTAATCGGTATAGAGGAAAATATTTTATGCAGAGACCTCAATACCAAGATAATAGAGGTTCTCAACAGCATAGAGATAGTAATGACAGTTATGGAAACTGGAACTCAAACCAGGATAAAAATTACAGTAGGGACTTTAATGATAATTGCAGAGGCAATAATGGTCGCGGTAGATCGCAACATAAGAGAAAAAGATATCAACAGACAAACTCTGTTCAACAAGAATCTCAGGGAGCAGATAAACAGGTTAATAATGATAAAGACCATAATGCTATCGGATGCTCATCTTTTGATTTTGGTAGGGCAAATAAATGTATCCAATGCAGTACTTTATTTGATCCGAAAACCGTTAGTACTTTAAGCTGTGGTCATCCTTTGCCCGCTCTTCCTGCTAATGTTGCTCATGATGGGAGAGGTTCTCTTATATTACATAAGGGGCTAGTAAATAGTAATCCAGTCTCAGTGTTGTTTGATTCTGGATGTACTACTGTCGGCGTTAGGCAATCTCTTGTAGATCCATCCTGTGCTACAGGAAAAGTCATCAAATGTGTCACATTTGGTGGCACGTTAGAAAAGTATCCTACTGCTATAATACACATTGCTACTCCTTTCTTCACGGGAGAGGTCCACGCGTGTCTACTTCCAAACCCTATTGCGGACCTTATTATTGGTCGTATTCACGGAGTTAGGGAATGTACCCCACAGCAGATTGCTGTTTGGGAAGAGCAAAACATTGAAGCTACCAATGCGGTGGTCACAAGAGCACATGCTCTGGATCCACCTCAAACTTCATTAACTAATAATGATGAAGTAAATGACCAAGATAGTCACTTGACTATTACACGTGACTCATTTATCAAATTGCAAGAAGAAGATCCTTCTTTACAAAAATTCTTCATTCTAGCAAAAAAAAGGTGATCCTAATCAGAACACTAATAGGAAATCTTGGATTTCTATGAAGAACGGCGTACTTGTACGTATGGTACAAGACTCGACTACGTCCACTCATTCACAAATTCTTGTGCCTAAGAGCATGAGATTGCAAATATTGCAACATGCTCATGACTCGCAATGTGCTGGACATATGGGTTTTTCCCGTACAAAGTCGAGGGTTCTTGCGGCTTTCTTTTGGCCATTTGTGAGCAAGGACATACGAATGTACTGTCGCTCTTGCAAAGTATGTCAGGAGGTCAAATCTAAAGGACCACGACATGCTGCGCCTATCCAGGCTGCTGACATTCCTATTCGCCCTTTTCAAAAAATGGCAATAGATATTATCGGTCCTTTTAGAATTAAGTCGGCTAGAGGACATCAATTTATCCTTACATGTGTCGATATGTGCACACGTTGGCCAGAGGCAATACCTCTCAAGAGCATCTCAACTGCTGATATCGCAGACGCTCTTTGGCTGATATTTTCTCGCTTGGGTTTTCCCGGAGAAATATTGTCAGACCATGGCACTCAACTTATATCAGACACTATGTCACAGGTAATGTCTATGCTACACATTAAAAGGTCTCTCAGCAGTATCTATCACCCAATGTCTAATGGGTTGGTCGAACGTTTAAATAGGACTCTGAAAACTTTACTTGGTAAAATAACTGAGGATCATCCTCAGGATTGGGACAGGGTCTTACCCGCGGCTCTCTTTGCGTATAGAGAGGTCCCCAATGAACATACGGGGTTTTCCCCTTTTGAACTTGTCTTTGGCGCGCAACCGCGCGGCCCTATGTCTTTACTTCACGATCTAATCACTGCCGATAATATTAGCGATGAGACTCAATCTTCTTATGAGTACGTCATTGCTCTTAGGCAAAAGATCATCGAGGCATGCAAACTAGCAACTTCGTCTTCAGAATTTGCTAAAGAAAAGGCAAGGCAGTTTGCAAATAAGAATAGATGTCTACGACAACTTTGTCCAGGTGACAAAGCTCTCGTTCTACTTCCTTCAAGGGAGAACAGACTTCTAATTGCATGGAAAGGTCCATATGCAATAGTCTCCAAAATTTCTGATGTCGACTATGTTGTCGATATTGATGGAAAGCATAAAACTTTCCACATAAATATGCTCACAGAATTTTATGAAAGACCTGACTATTTGCAGCCTATTTTCCAGGCTACGGACAATTCACAAGCAACTCGTGGTCAGTACTCATCTCTGTCAGTTATACAGGATGAGGAAACTACTTTTTCTGATGTCAATCTTCCTCTTTCTATGGTCCCACTTTATTCTACGGAATCTTGGAAAAACGTGACCGTTTCTCCAAATCTTTCCGCTGAGGAACATCGACAAGTTTCTTCGATGTTGCAAACATTTCAGGATGTTCTTACAGACATCCCGGGACACACACATGTCATAGAACATGACATTGTGCTAACTGATCACAATCCTATCAGAGTCAGACCATATCCAATACCTATTCATTTCCAGTCTCAAGTCGAAAAAGAGTTGGATGAAATGATACGTTTGGAAATCATTGAACCATCCACTTCAGCATACTCTTCGTCTATGGTTATTGTTCGAAAGAAGGATAATAACATTCGCATTTGCGTAGATTATCGCAAATTGAACCAAGTTACGAAGTTCGATGCTGAACCTATGCCTTCATTAGAAGAGCTACTCAATAAACTTTCTAATTCTAGATTCTTTACCAAACTAGATTTGTCTAAAGGTTATTGGCAAGTCCCGCTAACTGAACGTGCCAAACCTTTTACAGCTTTTTCTACACCTAGGGGTTTATTCCAATGGAATTTCATGCCTTTTGGTCTTATGAACGCCCCTGCTACATTCGTACGCATGATGCGGCGAATTCTCGCATATCGTACAGATGTCATAGCATACCTAGATGATATCTGTCTATTCAGTGATTCTTGGGAAGATCACTATTTGGGTTTATACGAATTACTGTCTACTCTTCGCGAGTATAACTTGACTGCAAAACCCTCTAAAGCCTTTATAGGATTTAGCGAGATTTCTTTCCTAGGTCATCGGGTTGGTCATGGTCTTTTAAAGACAGAGGACCACAATGTTTCAAAAATACTTAACATTTCGGTCCCTAAGACGAAGAAACAAGTAAGGAGTCTATTAGGTTTGATTCAATTCTACGGACGATTCATTCCGAATCTGTCCTCCATTATGGCACCGCTTTCTACTTTATTGAAGAAAGGGTCGCCTAATCTGATCCGCTGGTCTAAAGAATGTCAATCCTCATTGGACCAGGTTAAAGCCCTATTTTCATCTCCACCTATTCTTAAGTTACCTACTATTGAGAAGACTTTTGTTCTTCGAAGTGACGCCTCGTCAACAGGGATTGGGGCAGCACTAATGCAGGAGTATTCTGATACTTTGCATCCGGTGATGTATATCTCTAGGAAATTAAACGCTGCAGAAAAGAATTACTCGGTTTTAGACCGTGAGTTATTGGCTATGGTATGGTCTATTCTGAAGTTACAAAGATTTCTTCTAGGCGCACATTTCATTGTGGAAACCGACCAGAAAGCGCTTACTGCTATTCAGAGCAAAAACTTGAAGAGCTCGAGGTCCACTCGTTATGCCATAGCTCTTCAACCATTTCATTTCTCGGTTCGAGCTATCCGTGGTTCGGATAATGTAATGGCAGACATTCTGTCCAGATGTCCACACGATTCCACATGATTCTTCTGTCATATATATATATTTCCTGATATACAGTCCAATGTTATAATGACATGTTAGTAGATTTTGTCTCACTTTTTTTTTTTTTGAGGGAAATTTATAACATTGTACCATGTAATTATCTAAGAAGGCTTAGTTAGTGATATACGGGCCAAAAGATCACTCGGCCACATTTAAATAAATTATTTTCAGGATTGTATTAAGAAATTTACCAGTTGTCTTTAAGATTTGTGTTATTGATATTTTCGCAGCACATCATTGAAGTCTGCGAGTTTATGTCCATTGTGGAACTTTGAGGATATCAAGTCCTGTCCTACATTGGGAGCGGATGATGTCCACATCTTCTTCTATTGAATGTTTTATGTCACCGAAGAGCAACACATGTATTACTTATTAATTACTGTTACTTTATATAATGTAATAATATAGTGCGGTATATTAGTAAATTACACCGCTATTTGCAACACATTGTATGATAACACATAATATATTTAATTTCATATATTGGTATGAGTATAATTTGATTGTCATTATGTTGTTGCCATCATTGTGGCGTGTGTTGGTGGCACCTTCCTGGAATATATCAGCGTATACTTAGATAAATTTTTTCTCTAAGGATCTGAGATATGATCTCAGTGTCGCTCCATGCGTTGAGCTAATTTGTTAGGTATATATCCACGCATCATACGTGCGTTAGGAGCCTAGATTTTTTCCGGCTCCAGGATTTAAAAAAAAAAAAAAAGTCCCATTTTTTTTTTTTTTCCAGGGAGGGTGCGGTAATGTTACGCACGGATCATTATTATTTTTCGTTTGTATAAACATTTTTTCATATGTATGATCATTTTTTTGACTGAAGTGTGTATTATGTTTTCTATGGTCAAAGGGACATAATCCGAGTTATCGAGACTACAATTTGTTAGGAGTTGCCTTCTCTTGTATAGAGACACGTTCGGTCTATAATTTCTTGAACGAAGCGTGACCACATCTCCTTATTTGGTAGTATCAGTCAACTATGGTAGATGTCTGAAACCTTTCTTAACGCTTCTTTTCATGACCATAAAAGGCGCGACTGTGTAAGACTTTTATCTCGAATGTTCTTCGAATCGTCTTATTGTGAACGGCAACTCAGAGATTGTCGTTCTGCGCATGTCAAACCGGGAGTTCGTTCTGTGTGTTCCGCCCAGTTGGGGCAGTTTAGAAATGGTTTAAGAAGCGAGCAGACGCAACTGCGTCTTGTGATTCTCTGAGGGAAATACAGTGTCTTAGTGAGTTAGTTAGCTAACTAGACTATTTCCCAGTATTATGCAGCCTGCCTGGAGGCATATGTTCATGGTTGATTTTCCGAAATAAGGTAATTCCTCTTGTATCGAACTTTATGCTATCGTCTAGAGGTTCGTCATTTTGTCGCCTATTTGCTCGCCTGTGTGATGCAAAATGGAGAGGTACTTTGACTAGGATTAAGTCACCGGTATCTGTATACCTGAACTAGTTAAATATATATGGGTCGCTCTAGACCAACAAGACTGTTGTCTGTGTTCCAGGATTCGTTATATCAGAGATCACGTCCAAGTCAGATGGTTAGACTTAGGAACATTATAAAGGTCGAGCTGACCTGTAGCCCATGTATGCTATTCACGTGCAGACAGTGAACGGACTTATTGTATACAACTGATCTGCTAGCATCAGAATGGGAGCATTTATTATTGTTTATGAACATTGAAGATCTGTAGCTGACACTGTTGCAGAAGTTATAGAAATTATTATTATTTATACAGCTTCACG
This sequence comes from Oreohelix idahoensis, assembly GCA_024509875.1. Lineage (NCBI taxonomy): Eukaryota > Metazoa > Mollusca > Gastropoda > Stylommatophora > Oreohelicidae > Oreohelix > Oreohelix idahoensis. The sequence continues at coordinate 33,805 of JAMPIV010009988.1, read as the reverse complement.
AACTAGCACTCGATGATTGATGAATTTCTGAATCTATTGAACTGTGATGTCTTATGACGCATATATACAACAGCTATCATTGCTGACTACAGAAATTGTTTTCAATGTGCCATATCATCTTGCTGAACTCGTTAACCATGTTGATGTCATAAGTATCATGACTGTTTTGTGGCGTGCAATAAATGAAAGAAACTTATACAACGAAGTTACCCTTTCTATGACTCTACACGTCATGTTGCCTGTGTGATAACCCATTGAACTGTTCCACTACCACATACACAGCAACATCCTAAATCAGAGAAGACACCTACATCTTACACTTTAACACCAGGTGTCGATAAGGGTGGCAAGTTACCACTTCAGCACAAATCCCCCTTAGTGTGGGGGGGGGGGGGGGGGGTGGAGTAGCGTTAAATAGGCCAACTTTTGTGTGGCTTCTAAAGAATACTGTTAAATTAGCAAATTAGCTAGCAAATAGGTGTACTTGATATGTCCAGATCAAAGACTATGAGGAGGAAATTTTGGAATAGGACTGTTTCCACCAGCTATGTCATAAGGTGTGACTAAGATGAGATTGTGCTTGAGGCCAAGCAGCCTCATCATACATAATATATTGCTGCAGAAACCACTACTTCAAAACCACGTCTGCTTTGGCACAGGCTTTCTGCATGAGAACCAGATACAGTGATGGTTCTCTGCTCCTTCAGATATAGATTGGCTGCCACTTTTGCATTCGAAGATTTGTTGCAATGGATCTTCAATGTCCTTTGTCTCTTGTCTTGATGGTATACTCCGAACAACTCTTTCCTGTCAATCTCTTGATGCTATCTTCTCACTCAAAGCTCTGTTGCCTTCCTGCCATTTTCCCTTCAGATTTTCCTTTTATGAAGGTTTTCAACAAACTTTTTATGTCTCTTTTTTTTGTGTCCAAATATTTTATTTATCTAACTTTGATCTCTTTTACTAATTTTCCATACCCCTTGAGAACCTAAATAAGGATAATCATTGAAAGGGGAGTTTCTCAAAAATCAATTCTGGACTCAAATCTCAAATATCAAATCTCACTTCTAGACTCAAATGAAATTCTGTAATAGATCATTTCAGTCAAAGTTGAAAAGAATTACATTTTAGAGAAATACACATCATCATCATTGACTTCCAGCTCCAAGTGGAGCACAGGCCTTATGTTAAGACTTCTGACCTAAGTCATTCATTGAAGATCTTTCCATGTCTTCACTGTACCATATAAGTCTGTCACTGATTTGCTTCTTCGTGTGTTTTTAGAGATTGGAAGAACCTGGATAGCTCAGAGACCTTCTTAAAATATTTGGCACCTGGGGAGGATCCTCCTTTTGGCACCCTCCCCCCAAAAGAAACGTACTTGCAAGTATATTTTTTTAATCCTAAGGACTGCCATAAAAGTGTCCTGTGGCACCCCCTCCAGGCTGTCACCCGAGACACCCCCCCCCACCCACCCTAAATATGCCACTGGGATAGCTTCATGGCATAAGCCATAAATGAAAGAAAGATAGAAAAAAACATGCTTTAAACTTGGAAACATGAATCTGTTATACTCGTTTATTCAGGTCTGACATACATGATCACTAATGCCTGTTATATTTGCTACTTCAGGTCTTGTATTGTTGTGGAGATATAATCGAGCTCTTGATACAGTCAGATGTTGCACGTTACTGTGAGTTTAGAACAGTCAGCCGCGTGCTTACACTACTCAATGACACTTTACAACAGGTAATGTTGCTGTTCTTTGTTGTTCATTACTGCAAAGAAATTCAGTGAAGCTAAGTATGCCTATACCAAACATTTCAAGCTTACTTACGTAGTCGTTCCCCTTCTACCGGAGGTGTAGAGGTTTGGAAGAGAGAGTGCCAGACTATCCTATCGGCTGTCTTCCTCCTGGCCTGGTTCCATTCTAGTCCTCGGTCCTTCAAAGATTGTCTGATGTTGTCCTTCCAGCGGACTCTGGGTCATCCTGGGGGTCTGGATTCCTGGCTGTTTCCCATGACATTTCAAGCTAAGAATGCTTATATCACTAGTTTTAAGATAAGCATACCTACACCGAAAGTATGAAGCTAAGTATGCCTATACCAAACATTTGAAGCTAAGAATGCTTATATCACTAGTTTTGAGATGAGCTTACCTACACTGAAAGTATGAAGCTAAGCATGTCTATACCAAAGTTTTGAAACTAAGCTTACTTTTGCTACAACTTTGAAGCTGTGTATGCTTACACCAAAAGCTTGAAGCTAAGCATGCTGAAACCAGAAGTTTGATCTGAGCATACTTGCACCAAAAGTTTGAAGCTAATTATACTTGTACCAGACATGTAAAACTAAGCATGCTTATACAGTTGGTAATCCATTATCCAAACATCCAGAATCTTAAATCCAAAAGTTTTTTTTTTTTAAGCCTTGTGATGTTATGATGGGGAAAAGATCACAAGGTCATCAGACAGGTTCCCCAGATATTATATTTATTGTAACTTGATAACAGTAGTCGCAACATTAAAAATGTTATAATGATACTTACCATACTTAGTTTTTTTTATTGTGTATTTTTTTTATCTGAAAATTTAAAAAAATCTGAAACCATATTGGGCCGTGCACCGCAGAAACAGGATTTCCAGTTGAACAGAACATGTAATAATTTCTTTTTATTTATTAAAAATTAATAATAATTTTTTTTTACATCCTGTGTTTGCTTTTAAGGCAAAAACTAACTTTTGTTCTAATAACATTTTCAAACTTTTTATGTGCTCAATAGACACAGTGTATGTCCATGAACCAAATTCTACAGTTTATTTTGTTAAAAAACGTGTGGTTACCATGGTAACCAAAAAACCATCCGCCATTTTGGATTTTCACCCATTTCCGAGAGCTAAAAACATATGTTTCCCATTGACCAAACTTTATCAAATTGCACACACATGTTGTGACTGACAATTAAAACAATTTGTCTCTCATGCTTTTTTTGATAAGCTAAAAATTCTATTTTTAATGATTTTTTTTAAAAATACACTATATTTGTATGAAAAAAATGAAAAAAAAAATATTAAAAAAAATATATCAAAGCAAATTACTAAAATATCAAAAAAAGCATGTGACAATTTAAACGTATATATGTGTACTACATGCATGCCAAATTTCAGACTGATCTGTTAGATAGTTTGTTAGTAATAACATTTTTTGTTAATAAAATGTTAGTTTTGAGAAAAATGCCTTTTTTTCACCGAGTGCCTTGTCTTGTCCAATATACTCCATTCTGGGGGGCTGAATGTGTTTAAAATCCTCCAGCACTATATGCTGCACCTCCTTCAGCTTCCTGCAGCTCCTCCTCTTGCCTTTGTCGTGCCTAATTTTTCTTCTTTCCTTCTACCATGGCAACCAAAAAAAACATCCGCCATATTGGATTTTTCACCAATTTTCTGGAGCAAAAATCTTATGTTTCCCATTGACCAAACTTTATCACATTGCACACACATGTTGTGACTGACAGTTAAAACAATTTTACACATGCTTATTTTGATAACTTTAAAATTCTATTTTTAATGATTTAAAAAAAAAAAAACTATATTTGTATGAAAAAATATTTTTAAAAAATTTATAAAAGAAAATTACCAAAACATCAAAAATGCAGATGTGTTACTTTAAAGATATAGATGTGTACTACATGCATACCAAATTTGAGACTACTCTGTTAGATAGTTTGTTAGTAATAAAAATTTTTGTTAATAAAATGTTAGTTTTAAGAAAAATGCATTTTACTCACCGAGTGCCTTGTCTTGTCCAATATACTCCATTCTGGGGGGCTGAATGTGTTTAAAATCCTCCAGGACTATATGCTGCACCTCCTTCAGCTTCCTGCCGCTCCTCCTCTCGCCTTTGTCTCGCCTCTTGCCTAATTTTTCTCCTTTTTACAAGTTTGGCAGCCTCATGTTTCTGGCTGTTGGCCAGACGTTTCCTCAATCGCACCTGTCCAAGGCCTTTTGAGTTTGTTCCAGATGCTTGACCATACAGCTTTTTTATTTCTGCACTGGCTGATGGACCAAAGTTCAACTCTCCAGCGGCCACAAGGACACTGAATTCGACCTTTTTTAATGACACAAATTTCCGCTTGCTGCAACGACTCCATATAACATTGTGTAGGCTTTCATTTGCATTTTGTGTTGCACCTAGCTCACACCGCTTGAGCAGATGCTGATCAGTAAGATGCTCATAAATAGGGGCTAAATGCTTATATAGCAGGTTGTAGTCTAGCGGAGTGTGAACCTTGGTCTCGCGTGGTCCGGCAGCTTCTCCTTTGGCGATGGAAGCCTGATAGAAACACCAGGAGTCTATGCCTGGCGGACACAAATTATGTTGGGGTTTGTCGTTTGTCGAATACCCATGGTAGAGAGAAGCCATGATGGCTTGTTTCATCTCTGGGGCTGTACTATGCTTGCGGATGGCCCTGGTGTAGTAAATACACAATTTTCGTATGGCATTTTGGGTTAGACGACCATATCCATTTCCCCCAAGGGTGATGTTTTGTTTCCTGAAGTCAGTAATCAGTGTCCTCAGTGCAGTGCCTAATCACTTTGCAACATGGTTTATGCACTCTTCTTTGGTTATGTCAACTTCTGGTCCATACAGTTTGATGTCACAGAGTCTGTTGTAGGCCTTGGAATCGCAATCTGATAGCAAAATAGTATAGCGTAGCTTGTGATTTGCCACTGAACGAAGAAAGAGAACTTCACAGGCTTATACCTCCATCATTCCGGCTGACCCTTCGTAATTATGGCAGCAGTCCTTCTGATGCTCTGCTTTCCATTTTTCAAATTTGTCAGGCAGATTTTTCAGTTGCCACTGTCTAGTATTCTCGCAGGTGTGACAGAAGGAAGACATAACATGTGTATCAATGACCATGCCAGTCAAGATGTCAATAACACTGCCAACACCTATCAGTGACTTATGACCTCTAGTTAGCCATGTTGCATCAAAGCTGACAGCGATGTCAATGACTTCTTTTTTATTAATGGTACGATGCTGACTCTTAGCATGCGCAGCTCGGACGATGCTGACGGCCCGTTGAAATACTGTAGAGTGCATGGTATCCAAATGATCAAAAATTTGATCTGCATATTTAGGAAATGTTTTCTGGTGCAGGCCAGGGAGGTCTAGGTTCTCACAGAAGAGATTGAACGTAGATGGGCCCATTCCAGACATGAGGGCACCAAGAACAGCAGATTTGTTGATTGCATGTCCTCGAGGGCCGCGGCCTTCTGGTTCCCTCTCGGATGTGTACGTTCTATAAATTGCCTTTTCACATGTGTGACACACAACTTCCAGGAAGAGAGAGAAACCCTTTGACTTGGTGTTGTCAGTTCTTGTTTGCAATGTGCTTTGCTTACACACATTGCAACACACATTTTTAAGAAGGTTGTTGAAGAAAGAAATGTCCACAATGGTTCTGTACGTAGGTTTAGGTTGAGCACAGACAGTATTATGAGATGCAACATTCTTGCTCATGCTCAAGTTAATTTTTATATCAGATCGACTTGGGCCAGTGGTGAATGGCACTACTGGATCAGCAATTTGAACTATAGGCCTATCGGATACTGGTATGCCGAAATTCCATGTTGAGACTACATCAGTTTGCTTATTATTCACCGCTGATTCGTCTTACCATTGCTAGAAATTACATACTGTCGATGCAATCTTGCAGCAGATATTTGCTTTGATCTCTTACCTATTCTTCCCATTTTGAAGTAATAGAACACAATTCACTGAAATTTAAACAAGAGAAAATATCAAACGCCACGATACATGCAGCGAAGAAATGTTTACGGGCGGAAAAAGTGGTTGTTATCTTCCACATTTGCGCACGCCGCCAAAATGTTGTTATGACCAATCAAAACAGGTGTTTACGAATCCATCTTGAATGGGTCAGAAATGAGGTCATCACGTGACCACTCCTTAAAAGGAAGTTAGCGTAAAATTACGGAAATTTTCAAGCACACATCACTCAGAGCTATGAGGAAAAAAAGTTTCGAATTTGCTATATTACGGCAGACAACGAAATTTCCTTTGTAAAGATACCACATAGTCCACGATATGGACAGCGTAACTAAGGTATTATTGAGTGACAAATCTTGCATTTTTTGCACAAATTTGCAAATCATAGCTTGTGGGTAGTACAGAAAATATGCTTTTTGATACATCAAATGCATTTTTTTATGTTGTAAAACCTTGATCAATCGATTCCTCGATGATTATTTAATGAAATAAGCTGAAAAGTAAAAAAATCGATAGTTTGTACGTAAAATCCAGTTTTCTCTACCGTCCACCCCCTTAACTCTTTAGAGGGCATGGGTGTTTTCCCATGCTTGAAACAAGAAAGTTTCTGTCGCTTTGAGTTTTCATATAGTCTTAAAGTCAGAGGATCGGTTCTTCACAAGTTTAAAAAAAAAAACTATGGTAATGTAATACATAGTTGTAAAGAAAACTGAATGAAGATTAATAAAATATAAAACTGAGACAAAAAAAAAGAAGTAAAAACTTTGTTCAAATATGCCAACCCTGAAAACTGGCCTCTCGTCATGGGCACCTGAGAAAAACGGTCCCAAATACTGGCCTCTCATCATGGGCACCTAAGAAAAACGGTCCCAAATACTGGCCTCTCATCATGGGCACCTAAGAAAAACGGTCCCAAACACTGGCCTCTCATCATGGGCACCTAAGAAAAACGGTCCCAAATACTGGCCTCTCATCATGGGCACCTAAGAAAAACGGTCCCAAACACTGGCCTCTCATCATGGGCACCTAAGAAAAACGGTCCCAAATACTGGCCTCTCATCATGGGCACCTAAGAAAAACGGTCCCAAACACTGGCCTCTTGTCCTTTAAGAAGTAATATTGTCATGAAATCAGAGACAGGCTAGATCAAATGTGCATCTCAAGGTTTGCTATATTCTAGACAGTGATACTTCAGCATATGGTTTTGTTGCCCTGTGTAGCAAAATCTGTGAGATAATCGCTTATTTCAGTAAGATTTTAGTCCTATGATGAATAAATACCCCAGCCCTCAGGTGTCTGACTGGTTTCATCTTCAATGCCAGTAGAGCTGCCTTTTATGCAGTGGGAATGCTTAAAAAAAATGACCCGCCGTAAAAATCTAACACGCTTTAGTTTCGGTTTCGAAAACGTACTATAAACATTTTAACATCTCGCCGATCTGCTGCACGAAACGGGGGAAAAGCTTGTAATTAACGACTTGCCAAAACTGTGAGACCAAACTGGCGTTTGAATTAACGTAATATGTTAACTTTAACACTGACATTTGTAATAATTCGGATATTTCACAGTAGTAAGAACGAGACGATTGTAATAATTAATGCAAAACACTACCAAAGTTTTGAAAAACCCCTCTTCGCTCTTCACGCGGTCTCTTTAATATATACACGCTGTGGGCAAAGCCAGCAGAGGCAAACACACAGACAAATTTCCAGTTCCTCCTAGCGGTAATATTCTGACGTCACTCAAACTAGTTGGTTTATTTGAATAGTGAGGAAAATGTTAGAGACAGGGGGGGGGGGGGAAGATGGCCGAATTGTGTAAAAAGTTAATTTTGACAGTGACAAAATTGAAAATCTAAACCATACTGAAACTGACCATAAAAATCATATGGTAGTATAGCTTAGAGTCCCCTGAGCAAAAATATGTTTTAAAAAATATGGTAGTCCAAGTATTAGCCAAGTTATTGAAAAAATACTAAATGTCTAAGAACGCTTGGCCGGACAGACTGTTGTCCTTGCTCGTTACACATAACGTTTTTGGGGACGCTAGTTAAAAAAAAAAAGAGGCATTGTAGTAATTCAAATTTTATTGGTTGGTATAAGAGTATAGGAGTAAAAGGGGAGTGATAGGAAAAATGTTAACTAAAACGAAACATCTTTTTCTATTGGCATAACTAACGCAGACTGACCAATGGACTACGAGGCACATAGTTTGTTTGGAATTGTTTTGTTTTTTCAAACTAAATTCAAAAAAAGTTGTAGTAGTGCCTGCTTTCATTGGTCGGCCCTAATAGATATTGGCAAGAGGCATAGTGGTCTCGTGGCCATTTGACTAGAAAATTTTATTCAAACAACTACGTTGAGATCAGATGTGATAACTTGTAAAATTAACTACTAATTCACTATCTGGATGGGGCAGAGCAAAACTGAGGCCATATTCTTTGCCAGTCAACGTTATTTGTGACATATTTCTTTGAACTAGTGGTAAGAATGCTTTATGTATTTACATGCTTGATTAAAACTGAAAAAAGTCAGATACTGCTGTGGAAAAGTGAAGGACATGCCGGAAGCAAACATTATTGAGTCCTCACATTGAACTGTATTTGACTGTTGCATATTATTATGATTTTGTATTAATATTTTGTATTGGAAATGTTAGGAAGCCTCTGTGTTCTATGAACACTTTTCAACATGCCTAGAGCGTTTATAAGTTAGAAAAGAAAAGAAAAAAATCATATAAAAGAAGATGTGGTTACTCCACGTTATTGCATTGAAGCAAACTATGTAAAAGCACAGGGGCGTATCTGCCATAGGGGCCTGTGGTGTGGTCACAGAAGGGTGTGAGTCATAAATTAGGGGCTGATGCACATGAATGCACAAGAGGCTGACCCCATACCGTCATGTATATATAGGGATAGGAAGTTGTGATCAGGTTGAAAAGGCCAGGGTGTCTTTTTATTGCAGAGTTTTATTTCCTGTTACCATCTGGTGACAGGAAACCTGATGAGTGGGTGTAAAGTCTCCATTATAAAGTTTAAGCTGTCAGCTGATAGCCTGAAGGAGCTTGCGTGTGGGTGCTGATCTACATTGTCTCTACATTGATATATACTGACTTATATTCGACCTACCAAGAATCCCAGGTGACATGTTATCAGCTGGGATATCTGACATTTCATCCTAAGAAACTAGTTCCTATCAAAATAACATTGAATTATATGGGGCATGATGAAAACAACAGCCCCTCATAACAAATGACAATCACTAGCAACTATTAAAGTTTTAGTCTGTGAATAAACCTACAGGAACTCTATATTAACAATATATTCATAGGACCAAGAGTCCATATTTTTAGTTACAGCATTATATGTAAATATATTTCCTCATTTTCAAAGACCTGTCCAAAAGAAGTTGGCGGGACAGGCAGATTAAATTGTATTAAAAAAAAAAACATTCAAATTTTAAAAGAAAACTTTAACCACCGTCTTATTCATTTTTTTATAGTGAGCTAAAGTGTATTGTGTTGATGTACCATCATCTTCATTTCACCCCTAGACACTAGAGACATCATACACCAGCCACTAGAATCAAAATACGGACTGTGTGAGATCTAGGGAGGTAGCGTTAGATTCCCTGATACAATATATCATCATCATCATCATCATTCTGTTTATAATCAGGGACCTACATGTGCTTGACCTCACACAGTTAACACAGACACAACTATCTTTCTTGTTAGGTATAACATCTTAACATCCCCAGCAAAAATTACATTTGCTACACCCTGCATAGTTTGAGGAGGTCGCAGACGAAGAATAGGATAGCTTCTCCCTCATACATGTCGTTCAGGGTGACTATTATGAGGTTGTGCATACGGCTGGCAACATGTCAAACAAATTGCTGTAAGAGCATGTGCTTATCTGGCACAATGTTCTTGCGAGGGGACCAGCCACGGTGGTGGCTGTTTGCTCCATAGGGAGCAAAAAGGAAAAGGATGATGATGACCTCATGCCCATGTGGTTCCTGAAGGAACTACGGTAAAGCCGTGCACTGTGCTAGCAAAGAAATAGCTACATTCTCAACCACTGAAAGAGCACATGAAGTGCTTTGGTGCAATGTTTTGGAATGGTGAACACGTCTGTTGGTGACCCCCATATATCTTTAAAAAGTTATTTTTAAAATGCATGTTCATTCACTGGCCACTTGTAGGTGAGCCTTAGGTAAAGGTATGTTGAGGACTGTTTCGCTGTGTGAAGTAGCTTGGATATTTTGTTTATTTTGTTATCGAAGTTTTTGCACCGTGGAACACCCTCTCAACTATGAGTATGCATTCACATGAGATTGTTAGCGTGAACGAATGTTGTTTACTACAAACAAGCAGGGTGATACAAGTGTTCAAAATTATAGCGACATGCAAGTTTGAACACGAACAGTAAAAATTGTTCACGGTGTTCGTGTATTCTGGACGACACCGGATAAACAAAGTTAGAGAGTGTGACTTTCACCTCCGAGTGAACAGGTGTGGTTTTCGCCTCTGAGCGAAGAGAAGTTTTTCTCCTTTTGTCAAGTGTGTGTGTGTGGTCCTTGCCACTTTATTCATATTGATGGAATGAGTTTTCATTTGTATATTACAGCGTATGATTTCATTTGTATATTACAACGTATGATTTCATTTGTATATTACAATGTATGATTTCATTTGTATATTACAATGTATGATGTCCAGTGAAGTTTGATATTTATTGGTATGCTCAGGTTGGAGCCGTACGAAATTAATAGGTGATGGCTTATTAAGCATATTTTACAAGTATATCATGAGATACATTTGCTCCAGAGAAACCACGGCTCTGTTATAGCCGGGAACTTGGATTAGAGCAGACATTTATCCTGCTGAGTTCATTTGTCCATGAACTAAGGCTCGAGTGGCCGGAGACATGTACTTAAATTAATTGTCAGTCTTATGCGTGCTCACCGCACAGACGGATATTGTGGTTTTTTTTAATGAGATCGCCAGTGCCGTTTTCTCATATGCCAAGTTCCAACGTTTTATTTAAAGTGACATTTGATGTAATTTCATATGAACTGTTATGTGATGTTCTACCCGTCTGATGTTCACCTCATTAAAGTGTTTCAATCGTCAAAGCAGGCTTCCGAGGATACTTTATTTAATTGTCATGTGGTGGTCCATTATACAGCAATAAGTCTTGAAAGACATCACGTCACACCACACCTCACAATACAATCGTTCATAGATCAAGTAAACGAACCCCAAGATTGGTGGAGATGAAGACAGTTATATAACCAAGCGAACCCCAACAGGTAGCCCAAATAGGTCATCCAGTCAATATTGTCAATAGTGGTTTTGTTAACCTGTAGGTTCCATGCTCCAGAGCAGATGTGTTTAGCAGCAAGATTGTCAGCCTGGTAGAGAAGCGTCTGATGATGAAGTTTCTACAGTTTGCTGCTGATTATGACAAAAATCCAGAAGAATATCAAGGTGAGGAAAGCTGTCACAGTGTGCTTATTGGCAGTTCCCTTTTGAGTACTCATGACGTGTATGTTAAAATGAGTGCCATGTTTGTTGTTTGGGTGATCTTCTATTTGAAAGATTATAAAATCTTGTTGTTGACTCCAGGGTTTTTTCTATTTATAAAAAATAAATAAAAATAAAAGAACTAAAAATAAATGTCTATTTTAGCGAACCTTTAGCTCTGCCTGTGAGATTCTAGTTTCTTTGGTTTCCTAATTTACCATTCTTTACAAGGTTCTTTTTTTTTAACCTTCCCACTTTTCTCTTACTGAGTGTGCTCCAGTCAAGGGCTTACTTGATTAGATATGTTATGGTAGTCTCTGATATCACTTTGTGGTGTAGCATCATCATTTCTCTTTTTGCTGCTTATAGAGCTACCACTGCAGCTTGTCCCCTTATAGGAGGTTGTACCAGAGCGTTTATGTGCTTTTCCTGTTATAGTTTCTATATGTGCTTTTCCTGTTATAGTTTCTTTATGTGCTTTTCCTGTTATAGTTTCTTTATGTGCTTTTCCTGTTATAGTTTCTTTATGTGCTTTTCCTGTTATAGTTTCTTTATGTGCTTTTCCTGTTATAGTTTCTTTATGTGCTTTTCCTGTTATAGTTTCTTTATGTGCTTTTCCTGTTATAGTTTCTTTATGTGCTTTTCCTGTTATAGTTTCTTTATGTGCTTTTCCTGTTATAGTTTCTTTATGTGCTTTTCCTGTTATAGTTTCTTTATGTGCTTTTCCTGTTATAGTTTCTTTATGTGCTTTTCCTGTTATAGTTTCTGTAGCATTTTTTTTACATAATGAGGTTTCCAGCAACCTCTTATTAGTTGCCTCTTACGACATGCAAGAGGTTGTAGTTCAATTCTTTCTTTATCTCCTCAGAGAATCTCAGGATATTCATGTGACCATGGTGTATCAGTAGAATCTCAGGATATTCATGTGACCATGGTGTATCAGTAGAATCTCAGGATATTCATGTGACCATGGTGTATCAGTAGAATCTCAGGATATTCATGTGACCTTGGTGTATCAGTAGAATCTCAGGATATTCATGTGACCATGGTGTATCAGTAGAATCTCAGGATATTCACGTGGCCATGGTGTATCAGTAGAATCTCAGGATATTCATGTGACCATGGTGTATCAGTAGAATCTCAGGATATTCATGTGGCCATGGTGTATCAGTAGAATCTCAGGATATTCATGTGGCCATGGTGTATCAGTAGAATCTCAGGATATTCACGTGACCATGGTGTATCAGTAGAATCTCAGGATATTCATGTGACCATGGTGTATCAGTAGAATCTCAGGATATTCATGTGACCATGGTGTATCAGTAGAATCTCAGGATATTCAGTGACCATGGTGTATCAGTAGAATCTCAGGATATTCATGTGACCATGGTGTATCAGTAGAATCTCAGGATATTCATGTGACCATGGTGTATCAGTAGAATCTCAGGATATTCATGTGACCATGGTGTATCAGTAGAATCTCAGGATATTCATGTGACCATGGTGTATCAGTAGAATCTCAGGATATTCATGTGACCATGGTGTATCAGTAGAATCTCAGGATATTCATGTGACCATGGTGTATCAGTAGAATCTCAGGATATTCATGTGGCCATGGTGTATCAGTAGAATCTCAGGATATTCATGTGGCCATGGTGTATCAGTAGAATCTCAGGATATTCATGTGACCATGGTGTATCAGTAGAATCTCAGGATATTCATGTGACCATGGTGTATCAGTAGAATCTCAGGATATTCATGTGACCATGGTGTATCAGTAGAATCTCAGGATATTCATGTGACCATGGTGTATCAGTAGAATCTCAGGATATTCATTTGGCCATGGTGTATCAGTAGAATCTCAGGATATTCATGTGACCATGGTGTATCAGTAGAATCTCAGGATATTCATGTGACCATGGTGTATCAGTAGAATCTCAGGATATTCATGTGGCCATGGTGTATTAGTAGAATCTCAGGATATTCATGTGACCATGGTGTATCAGTAGAATCTCAGGATATTCATGTGACCATGGTGTATCAGTAGAATCTCAGGATATTCATGTGACCATGGTGTATCAGTAGAATCTCAGGATATTCATGTGACCATGGTGTATCAGTAGAATCTCAGGATATTCATGTGACCATGGTGTATCAGTAGAATCTGAGGATATTCATGTGACCATGGTGTATCAGTAGAATCTCAGGATATTCATGTGACCATGGTGTATCAGTAGAATCTCAGGATATTCATGTGGCCATGGTGTATCAGTAGAATCTCAGGATATTCATGTGACCATGGTGTATCAGTAGAATCTCAGGATATTCATGTGACCTTGGTGTATCAGTAGAATCTCAGGATATTCATGTGACCATGGTGTATCAGTAGAATCTCAGGATATTCATGTGACCATGGTGTATCAGTAGAATCTCAGAATATTCATGTGACCATGGTGTATCAGTAGAATCTCAGGATATTCATGTGACCATGGTGTATCAGTAGAATCTCAGGATATTCATGTGACCTTGGTGTATCAGTAGAATCTCAGGATATTCACGTGACCTTGGTGTATCAGTAGAATCTCAGGATATTCATGTGACCATGGTGTATCAGTAGAATCTCAGGATATTCATGTGACCATGGTGTATTAGTAGAATCTCAGGATATTCATGTGACCATGGTTTATCAGTAGAATCTGAGGATATTCATGTGACCATGGTGTATCAGTAGAATCTCAGGATATTCATGTGACCATGGTGTATCAGTAGAATCTCAGGATATTCATGTAGCCATGGTGTATCAGTAGAATCTCAGGATATTCATGTGGCCATGGTGTATCAGTAGAATCTCAGGATATTCATGTGGCCATGGTGTATCAGTAGAATCTCAGGATATTCATGTGACCATGGTGTATCACTAGAATCTCAGGATATTCATGTGGCCATGGTGTATCAGTAGAATCTCAGGATATTCGTGTGACCATGGTGTATCAGTCTCTCTTATATTGTATTTAGTTGTAACTTCTCCTCACTTTTCTCTTACTAAGCATACTCCAGTCAAATGCTTACTTGGTAGCCTCTGATGATAATGATAGGAAGTTATACAAAGTATTAAAACAGGAGGTGATCTGATCATCAGCAGCAGTTCCCCCATCAGCCCTTTTATCTCTAAGAGAGACAGGCACACGGGGTCATGACTCTCAAATGTCAGCCTCCTATTATTATTTTTTTCATGTCATATCTGACTTTCTTGAGAACGAAACCCACTCCACCCTGGTTGCAACTTCCAAAGTCATTCCTGATTTTGTCCATTTAGCTAACTTGAAGTAGTTGTGAAAGTGACAATTCTGATGTAAATAAATTACTGTCATGAATTCCACAGTCCACTGTGGTTGTTCAACAGACAGCACAATGCACTTTCCACAGTTGTGCCAGAACTTTTATGTGCTCTTGTTCTTGACAGTCCCTTAAGATCCAGTTGCTTCAGTAGATCATACACTAAGGCAGATCACATTAAAATGAAATTTTACATAATGACCTAAGCTGTTTTCTGTAAGATATAGTGTAAGATCATAGATTAAACTAAATCATGCTGATTTATGACCTTAGATCAATGTTGGCCATAAGTGGAGATGGAAGAAATCAGTATTTAGGTGACGAGTAGTGAATGCAGCATAGCTCACTTTTATCTGTTTCTGCCATGTTTTATTCTGTTTACAGAGTATAAAGGAAAGCCATTTGTTGATTTCTTGAAATCAAAGAGATTGACACCAAATATTCAACATTTTGTGCAACATGCTATTGCAATGGTCACAGATGCTGCTACCACAGAGGAAGTAAGACATTTGTTGGGATATAGATGTTGAGAAGTAAATTGAAATGAGGTTTGATGTCATTGAGAAACATTGAGAATAATGTTTGAAGTTGTTGATGAATGCTGGAATAATGTTTGTTCTTGTTGATGAATGCTGGAATAAGGTTTGAAGTTGTTGATGAATGCTAGAATGAGGTTTGAAGTTATTGATTTTTTTTTTTTAACGTACGCCCGCTATTACTCGAGTTTAAAAAAAAGTTAATATGTCTAACCTGAGACTGGTTTTACATGAGTATCCTTTTTTCCCTGTACAATGACAGGTGTCTTTTCACCATTCAGGCAGATACTCGCCAATTTCGGAGGTACCTATTAGAGCTGGGTCGGCTCAGGAGCCGTTCAGGTTATTCCAGTCCCTGGTCGACAACACTCCTTCAGATGTCTTCGGCAGGGCTCGAATTATTTCAGTCCAAGTCCTGGTCGACGAGACACTTTCAAATGTCCTTGCCAGGGCTCGAACCTGGATCGCCAGCGCAGTGTGGTAACCATACACTAGCGCGGCTCCCCAAATGATGAATGCTAGATTAATGTTTGAAGTTGTTGATGAATGCTAGATTAATGTTTGAAGTTGTTGATGAATGCTGGAATGATGTTTGAAGTTGTTGATGAATGCTGGAATGATGTTTGAAGTTGTTGATGAATGCTGGAATAATGTTTGAAGTTGTTGATGAATGCTGGAATAATGTTTGAAGTTGTTGATGAATGCTGGAATAATGTTTGAAGTTGTTGATGAATGCTGGAATGATGTTTGAAGTTGTTGATGAATGCTGGAATGATGTTTGAAGTTGTTGATGAATGCTGGAATAATGTTTGAAGTTGTTGATGCATGCTGGAATGATGTTTGAAGTTGTTGATGCATGCTGGAATGATGTTGTTGTTGATGAATGCTGGAATGAGGTTTAAAGTTGTTGATGAATGCTGGAATGAGGTTTGATGTTGTTGATGAATGCTGGAATAAGGTTTGAAGTTGTTGATGATTGCTGGAATAAGGTTTGAAGTTGTTGATGATTGCTGGAATAATGTTGTTGTTGATGAATGCTGGAATGAGGTTTAAAGTTGTTGATGAATGCTGGAATGTGGTTTGAAGTTGTTGATGATTGCTGGAATAAGGTTTGAAGTTGTTGATGATTGCTGGAATAATGTTGTTGTTGATGAATGCTGGAATGAGGTTTAAAGTTGTTGATGAATGCTGGAATGTGGTTTGAAGTTGTTGATGAATGCTGGAATAATGTTTGAAGTTGTTGATGAATGCTGTAATGAAGTTTGAAGTTGTGTATGAATGCTGGAATAAGGTTTGAAGTTGTTGATGAATGCTGGAATAAGGTTTGAAGTTGTTGATGAATGCTGGAATAATGTTTGAAGTTGTTGATGATTGCTGGAATAATGTTTGAAGCTGTTTATGAATGCTGGAATGAGGTTTGAAGTTGTTGATGATTGCTGGAATAAGGTTTGAAGTTGTTGATGATTGCTGGAATAATGTTGATGTTGATGAATATTGGAATGAGGTTTAAAGTTGTTGATGAATGCTGGAATGATGTTTGAAGTTGTTGATAAATGCTGGAATAAGGGTTAAAGTTGTTGATGATTGCTGGAATAATGTTGATGTTGATGAATATTGGAATGAGGTTTAAAGTTGTTGATGAATGCTGGAATGATGTTTGAAGTTGTTGATGAATGCTGGAATAAGGTTTAAAGTTGTTGATGATTGCTGGAATAATGTTGATGTTGATGAATGCTGGAATGAGGTTTAAAGTTGTTGATGAATGCTGGAATAAGGTTTGTTGATGAATGTTGGAATAAGGTTTGAAGTTGTTGAATGCTGGAATAATGTTTGAAGTTGTTGATGAATGCTGGAATAATGTTTGAAGTTGTTGATAAATGCTGGAATACTGTTTGAAGTTATTGAGCAATATTGGAATGAACATTTCAGTCTTGTAGATATGTTACAAAAAGGCTTAAGGTTGTTGAGAAGTATGGACATAAGAATAAAGCTGTTGAAAAATATGTGAACAAGATTTAAACTATTGTGGAATTTGGGAATGAGACTTAAATTGAGAAATATTTTGAGAAAGTTGTTGAAAAATAAAAGAATGATAGAATTCTACTGAAGATGTTGAGAAATGCTGAGATAATTCTTAAGCTGTTGCAAAATTTTGGATGAGGCTCAAAGTATTTAAGAATATAGTCTTATTCGCCACAATTGAATGTTTTGGCCGACAAAGTTTCTGGTGGCACATACTTGTCTTTATAAATAATTGCTTTACTTATAACTATTTTTTCAGTATTTGTCTTTAGGTATAATTCTCTTTTTCATTGTTTGTCACTAGGGACTGAAAGTTACTCAGATATTCCTGCGTTCACTTGGTCGTTATGGCAATACAGCTTTTCTGTTTCCTCTTTATGGCACAGGAGAGCTACCACAAGCATTTGCCAGGTATGTCATATGTTGAAAAGTTCGTGATAGTGTTCAGTATATTTACTATCGAAGTTAGAGTAATAGACAGTAATATCAAAATAAGATTGCAGAAAGCCAGATGAACTTTCATTGCATTGGGAAATATATTGCAATAAAGAGAAATCGAGTCCAACACAAAGATCAGAATCTTCAGTTTAAATGTGAAGGTATCCTATTGTATGGCTTTGAAACTGACAACCAAAAATTTACGGGCTATCATAAATGGGAGCTTCTTTAAAATAGAATGGCTGAAATGTTATGACAAGATACCAAGGTGGAACTGATGACAAGAACCAAACAAGGGCCAATAAAGCAAGAGGGGAGAAGATACCAAGGTGGAACTGATGACAAGAACCAAACAAAAGGCCAATAAAGCAAGAGGGGAGAAGATACCAAGGTGGAACTGATGTCAAGAACCAAACAAAAGGTCAATAAAGCAAGAGGGGAGAAGATACCAAGGTGGAACTGATGACAAGAACCAAACAAGGGCCAATAAAGCAAGAGGGGAGAAGATACCAAGGTGGAACTGATGACAAGAACCAAACAAGGGCCAATAAAGCAAGAGGGGAGAAGATACCAAGGTGGAACTGATGACAAGAACCAAACAAAAGGCCAATAAAGCAAGAGGGGAGAAGATACTAAGGTGGAACTGATGACAAGAACCAAACAAAAGGCCAATAAAGCAAGAGGGGAGAAGATACCAAGGTGGAACTGATGACAAGAACCAAACAAGGGCCAATAAAGCAAGAGGGGAGAAGATACCAAGGTGGAACTGATGACAAGAACCAAACAAGGGCCAATAAAGCAAGAGGAGAGAAGATACCAAGGTGGAACTGATGACAAGAACCAAACAAGTGCCAATAAAGCAAGAGGGGAGAAGATACCAAGGTAGAACTGATGACAAGAACCAAACAAGTGCCAATAAAGCAAGAGGGGTGAAGATACTAAGGTGGAACTGATGTCAAGGTGGAACTGATGTCAAGAACCAAACAAAAGGCCAATAAAGCAAGAGGGGAGAAGATACCAAGGTGGAACTGATGACAAGAACCAAACAAGTGCCAATAAAGCAAGAGGGGAGAAGATACTAAGGTGGAACTGATGACAAGAACCAAACAAGGGCCAATAAAGCAAGAGGGGAGAAGATACCAAGGTGGAACTGATGTCAAGAACCAAACAAAAGGCCAATAAAGCAAGAGGGGAGAAGATACCAAGGTGGAACTGATGACAAGAACCAAACAAGTGCCAATAAAGCAAGAGGGGAGAAGATACCAAGGTGGAACTGATGACAAGAACCAAACAAGGGCCAATAAAGCAAGAGGGGAGAAGATACCAAGGTGGAACTGATGACAAGAACCAAACAAGGGCCAATAAAGCAAGAGGGGAGAAGATACCAAGGTGGAACTGATGACAAGAACCAAACAAGTGCCAATAAAGCAAGAGGGGAGAAGAAAAAGAAGACACTGGTTTTGTGTAGGGCACTCACTGAGGAAACATGTTGATAGCATTACAAGGCAATACTTGTTATCAACATGGAAACAGACACAGAAATAAATAAGAAGGGAAAATTGAGGCCTTTGAACAATAAATAATAAACATAAATGGGGATGTCACAGGCATATTTCATCAGAAATAAAGTACTTGTTATGGAATGCCCTAGGCGAGAGAGGTATAGGGAAACTGAAAAACACGTGGAGAAGGGAACTGGAGACAGACATGAAAGGAATATAGTAGACACGGAAAAAAACCTTGAATGGATGGCACGGGACAGGAAGACTTGGTGTGAATTTGTTGAATGTCTGTGCTTCTGAAAGAGCTGAAGGATTATAATGATGATGTTGGTATTTACAGTCTGTCAGACGGCATACTAGAGAGATGAACTGAAACTTATCTTGTGTTATTATACACATGTGAGCACATATACCCGCCAAAACAAAGCCAGCACCTTAAACTTTCTTGGCTACCCAAGAGCTCCCAGCAGCTGGGAGACTTTTATCATGCCATAAATTGAGGATTCCTCAGCAAAACAGAAATTGGCAAGAAGACGAAAATAGCTGTATACCGCTCCACATATGTTCCATTCTTGACTTACGGATGCAAGTTATAGGCAATGACTAGAACCCACAAAAGCCAGCTCCAAACCTCAGAAATGAGGTATCTGAGGAAGGTGGTTAAAGTAACAAGAAGAGACATGGTCCACAACCAGACGATGGCCTCAAAATCCAGCCCCGGCAGACCCAAGTGAAACAGTTCCAATTACTGGGGTTTGGCCATGTCTGCATAATGGCTACCACAACAAATATGGGAAACCAAGAGCCAAGGATCCAAACCTACAGGATGGCCCAGAGCTCACTGGGAGGACAACATTAGACAATCTCTGAAGGACTGAGAATTAGATTGGAACCAGGCCAAGAGGAAGACAGCCGCTATGATAGGATGGCGCTTTCTCTGGTAAACCTCTACACCCCAGGGTAGAACAAGAACAAGTAAGTAAGTAAGTACCTGAAACTTTCAGCATCTGCTGCACATTAAGAAAATCTTGGAATAGGCCTGTAGAGTGTAATTTGATTCATCACTTGACAGCTTTCTAGTCACAGCATTTAAATAAAAATGTACAATTGTCTTTCAAATTTGTGCCGTGACCACTTGTGTCTTGAATATACATTTTGAGATTTTCTGGGTTCCTTCCTCACATGAGCGCTACATAAAGTTGACTATGAGCAAAGACTGCTTGTGGTAGAGGTATACACCTATAT
The DNA here is from genome assembly GCA_024509875.1 of Oreohelix idahoensis. Taxonomy (NCBI): domain Eukaryota; kingdom Metazoa; phylum Mollusca; class Gastropoda; order Stylommatophora; family Oreohelicidae; genus Oreohelix; species Oreohelix idahoensis. The sequence goes on along the minus strand of JAMPIV010009988.1, from coordinate 13,405 downwards.
GATCAAATGATTTGTGCTTTGTTGATTGTCATGGCTTAAGCTAAAATTACACTAGTCAACAACCAAAATGTACCAGAAATAAAAATAGCTGATCTTAACTAATTTTGGTGTGCTGAAAACGAAAATGACATTAAAAAATGTTGATTGGCTCTAGTTTTCAAGATATATGTTACTAGTTTATTTAATTACGGTCAATTTATATATATGTATTTTGGCTGCAGAATAGGAGATCAAGATAAGAGCTGGGCGCCACACATATGCTGCAATACATGTGCAGCACATCTTAAACTGTGGTTGACTGGCAAAAGGCAAGCTATGCCTTTTGCAGTCCCAATGATTTGGAGAGAGCCCACTGATCATCTCAACAACTGTTACTTTTGCATGGTCCCTCCAATTGGGAAAGGCATATCAAAGAAGAAAAAATGGACTCTGGAATATCCAAACATCCCCTCTGCAATACGTCCGGTACCACATGGCGATGACCTACCAGTTCCCAAAGTGCCAGAATCATTTTCAGCTGCTTCCACTGATGAAGAAGAGGACATTGGTGGTCCTGAACCATCAACCTCAAGCGACCCAGATTTTGAGCAAACTACATCCACTAAACCACACTTAATAACCCAAGGTGAACTGAATGATCTTGTAAGAGATCTGAATTTACCGAAGAACAAGGCGGAGCTTTTGGGTTCCAGATTGCAACAGTGGAATCTCCTGGCAGAAGATGTTACAATTCTGTGTATAGGAACCGCCATAAGCCACTTATTACATTCTTTTTCAAAGAGGGTGACCTTTCTGCGTGCCACAACATTTCTGGTTTAATGGCAGCCCTCAAAATCAATTACATACCGGAAGAGTGGAGGCTTTTCATTGATTCATCCAAGAAGAGTCTTAAAGCTGTTTTGTTGAATAATGGTAATGTGTTACCGTCAATTCCAGTTGGTCACGCAGTTCATATGAAAGAAACTTATGAAAACATTAAGCAGCTTTTGAAGTGTATAAACTACGATCATCATCATTGGTCACTTTGCGGTGACTTAAAAGTGGTCGCTCTTTTGCTTGGACTACAGGGTGGATACACCAAGTACTGTTGCTTTCTCTGTGAGTGGTATAGCCATGCACGAAGTGACCATTACATCAGAAGACATTGGCCAATCAGGCAGTCATTGCAGCCTGGCAGTAAGAACGTTGCGAACCCAGCACTTGTCGACACCAGCAAGATTTTGTTGCCACCCTTGCACATTAAGCTGGGTCTCATGAAAAACTTTGTCAAGGCAATGGAGAAAACAGATGAGGCTTTCAAATACCTCATCAGAAAATTTCCAAGACTGAGTGAAGCTAAAATAAGAGAGGGAGTATTTGTTCGTCCGCAAATTCGAAAACGTCTTCATGATGACGAGTTTCTTTGCATGTTGCATGGCAAGGAAAAAGCAGCATGGCTAGCATTTAAGTCAGTGGTGGACAATTTTCTTGGAAGCAACAGATCTGATAATTACAATGAAATTGTAGAAAATCTCCTTCTGAAGTATGAGTCTTGGCTGCAACATGTCTTTGAAAATTCATTTTCTGTATTCTCATCTGGATTTCTTTACGTCAAACTGTGGATTGGTCGGTGATGAGCATGGTGAATGATTTCACCAGGACATTGCTGCTATGGAGACAAGGTATCAAGGCAATTGGAGCCCTTCAATGCTTGCTGATTACTGTTGGACTGTGACAAGAAACACCTCATCTATTGACTACAAGAAGCAAGCAAAGAGTGCTCGAACAGCGACTGAATAATGACGGAATGGGTTCAAATGTGCCTTTTTAAAACATGATATGTGAACTTTAAATAATGTTTTTATTTTTTCTATCATTTTATGTTGAAATATCAATTAATTGAGTACGTAACCACAATTTTTATAATGCTAAAGTAGAAAGACTAGCTGTTCACCCCAGAGAATTAAACAAGCATACATTATTTGTATTACTGTAATGTAAATTCATCATTTAAAAAAAAACCAGAGCCAATTGGGGAATTTCATTATGATATTTGAAATCAGCATGTCAAAATCAATAAGAAATGGTATATTTAATTTCTGGTACAAATAACTTTTGAAAATTTGTTGACTAGTGTTACAGGAAACTGGTGATGTCTCAAGATATCAGGAAGGCTGGTGTCATTTGCCTCCATACTGAAGCGTGGAATTAAAACTAGTCCACCTTAATTACTGCATGTGATGATTTTTTTTTTTATTTAAAAAAAAATTCAGTCCCGCATTTAGTTTAAACAGAGTGTTAAAGCTGAAAAAAAAATCATGAAAAAGTATTGGATGGCTGTTTTATAATGAAACTAAATTATTAAACTTTCCCATCATTTCTTGACAGGTTACTTATCTGTGAAATCAGGATAAAGTAGATTATTGGCCTCAATATGTGATGATTATAATGGGTCCTTATGGTAACGTTCACCGAATGATAAGGGCAATAAGGGCTCTGTTTCCATTATTTTCCTGTAAACACTGAACAAATGCACCATGAAAAGATTAAAAGGCATACTTTTTTAAAATGGATGTTCAGTTTAGTTTTCATAAAGAAATTCAGGCTGTTTCTATATTTTCCCAAAAAGATATTGCGATAGTTTTATTGGTTACAAACTTTCATTAAAAAAATTAGTGTTAAGGGGATGTGCGAATATAACAATATAACTCTAAAGGCTAAGATCAAATTAGCGAAGACATTGATCAGCTCTGTAGTTTTATGCTTGTGAAATTTGGGCATTAAACATCAAACTGTTATTAAAAATACCAACTGTGGAAACGTGATGCTTTTGATATGTTGTTGAAATGCTGAGACACATACTGTTGCATGACAGTATAAGTATTATTTCCCCTGCACCTAAGCATTCATGTGTTTCTCCTGTGGTAGTTTCCGTAGCAAGTTGTTTTACATGACGAGGTTGCCAACACAATGACAGCCTCTTATTAGTCACCTGCATATTGGGGGCAGTAGACCTGTTCTTTCTTTGTTTGCTGAGACCCTAACAAACCACACTGAGCACTGTACAGCTATGTCACTGAGCACTGTACAGCTATGTCACTGAGCACTGTACAGCTATGTACACCAATAAAGCATGAAACAGAAAGAGGAAAGAAAAGAAATGAAGTCATAATGTATGTGTGTGTTATGTCAACTTGAAATGAGTTGTCTCCATGTTCACAGACTTTCAGCTGTATTTGGAGGTGTTTACTGCCTACAGATGTCACCTACACACATCATTACAGATAGTGATAACAAGTAAGTTAACATTTGTTTTCAAGCTTTCACAGTGATATACAAGATGTGTCATTCATTACAAATTTTCTGGCAGTGACTTGTCAAATAAATTAAATGAAATCTTTAATTTCATGTCAACATCTTCATAATTTATCTTTTTGCTCTCTGTGGGGAAAAGGGACATTTTTGGAACAGAGTAAATGAAAGGGGAAAAAGAGATTTTTGTGAAAAAAAAACCATTGACAGTGGAAAAAAAATAATTTTATGACATTGGGGGGGGGGGGGGGGGGGGGGGGGGGAGATAATCTTGGGGGCAGTGCTTTTGAGTTGGTGGGAATATATATATTTTGAGAACAACACCAGTAAGAGGGGAAAAATACAGATTTTTGCGACATTGAGTTGGGGGAAAAGAGATTTCTGGAACAACACCAGTGACAAGGGGGGAAAAAATAGATTATTGGAACTACACCAGTGAGGGGGAAAAAATAGATATTCTTGGGACAACTGGGAGTGGGGAAGGAATTCTTATACTAAAGAAAGTAACCCTTGTTCGTACATATGATGATGGAGTGTGACAGTACGGCCAACAGTAACGCAAGTTTTCACGTTAGTACACCGATACCTCGACTTTCGTCGCTTCGACTTTCATCGCTTCACTCTTTCGTTGGTTTTCAATTCTAACCACGTTTCCAAATTTCGTCGCTCGCTTAGCTCTTTCGTTGCATTTGGTCACAACTGCGCGTCATCTTGATTCTTTCGTCATTCAGTCTTTGAACAGAAATCGTTCGGTGTGCACTGTTTTTTTTTAAAAATTGTCCGCATTGAATCTCTTATATTTGTCATTAAACATATTAATACTACTTATTTTTGTGATTAAAATAACAAAACTATTCATACTATATTATTTTTGTGATTATACTGTAAACAGTTCATAGTTATTTTAGTGATAACAGTCTAATGACAGTGTTCATATCGTGATTATAAGACACGTGTACAGTTTTCATACTGTACTTTTTTGTGTGATTAGGCCTTATACAGTACTACTTATTTTTGTGCTTTAATATATTCATAATGGGTCCTAAGTGTAGTGACAAAGTTAAAAGAACCCATAAGGTTCTCAATTTGCAAGAAAAGCTTAAGCTAATCAAGCTTAATGAACAAGGCATCTTAAATGCTGAAATAGGCCGCAGGCTAGGTGTACCAAGCACTACAGTTAGCACAATTGTAAAGAACAGAGCTAAAGTGTTAGAGGAAATTAAAAACGCTACGCCAGTGCATACCAAACTTATTAGAAAGAGGCACAATTTAATTGGTGAGATGAAGAAAGTGTTAAATGTGTGGATTGAAGACCAAGTCAGCCACAACATTCCTCTAAGCCAAGATCTTATCCAGGCTAAAGCACAAACTTTATTTAATGCAATGAAGGCTGAACAAGGAGAGACATCAGCTGAAGAGACATTTGGAGCTAGCAGGGGTTGATTTGAGAAATTTAAGAAAAGGTCAAATTTGCATAATATAGCAGTGAAGGGAGAACCAGCTAGTGCAGATACCGCAGCTGCAGGAGCTTTTCAAGTGAAGCTTGAAAAAATTATAGAAGAAGTTGGCTATACAAAGCAGCAGATCTTCAACGTAGAATAAATTTCGACAGAAGTTCAAAAGTAAATAGTGGGCTAAAACACCAAATAGCCTGTTACAGAGAACTTCTTAGGGAAAGGAAGAAGACATCAATGAGGTAAACGTCTTTGCTCTCCTTTTTCAAGACGCAACCGCCACAACCAACTTCAGTCACCCCTCCCTCTAACCCTTCAGATTCCGAGCCATCAACATCAGTCCCAGCCCCAGTTAGATCTCCTTCAAAGTGCCCTTCTCCTAAAAGAATTAGATTGAAATCCTCCAGTTCTGAATATGAACCTCCTCAATTTTCTCCATCTGGTTTTCTAAGTCTAGAATCCCCCTAAATTACCAACATTGAAAACTGTACATACTGTATATATTCATCGTCTACTTGCTCAAGAATGATTTTAAGGTAAGATGCTATTTACGTATTTTTTATTTATTACTGTATTTTCTTTATTCTTATGTTTATTTCTGTTTATCTAGGTGTTGCACGCATTCGCAAGTGTTATATAATTGTAGTTAGTTATTTACGTTTTTTGGCGGCCCTAATGCATTTGTAAGCTAAATAAAGGCTATGCTTCGACTTTCGTCGATTTTCGACTTTCGTCATAGCTCTGGTCCCTAACCTGTCGAAAGAGTGAGGTATTGGCGTATTAGAAATAAAGTCTAACAGACCGAAGTACTTGAATAAGACTAGCTAGTATAAGCACTAGTCAAGATAAGGTAACTCTTAGAAATTAATAGTTAGCTCCCCTTAATTAATAGGCGAAGACCTAGGCATTGTTGACACTTGAGTGAGTGTGTACAGAAAGCTTTGCACGGGCTCGAGTACTTTTATAAGAAGAGTTGAGAACTAGCTTCTGAGCGAGACACATCAGTCTTGCAGATCGGTGAGTTTTCCTTGTTAGAAGTTGAGAACTATCCCTTTCTGCAAGTGGAACCTTTTCACACGACTAAGTCAAGAAATTATGTTGGAAGAATTGTATACGGTTGGTACCTCTCGTTATGTTGTGTGAACATTTTGATAACTTTTATCTATGAAATTACAAAGAGTCAGTAGAAGCCACCATTGTTTACAAATGACATGGGACAGTATTTCATTGATGCTGTCGTTTTATACAAGGAACAATGCTCTTTTTTTATAGTAAACGTTCTGACCATCAGTAGTCAGGCTATTGAGTTGTGTCAACTATATGAACCTTGAAGTCCAGTTGTACTTATAAATAAACAGATTGTTTTATAAAACTAAAGAGTCATTGGATATACACGTTGTAGTGGAAGATATCACGGAGAATAGATAACGTGACAGCCTGTGGTGAGTAATAAGAACTTGGGTTGCATCATCTTTCCTTCGGGTACTAACAGCTCTGGTGGTAACCAGTTACACTCGAGAGATTTCTCACAACGATCACCAAAACCTAACCACCTGTCATAGAACACATAGTCAAAACTTCTCTCCCCTGTCACAGGAGTCTGACTATCCAGCAGCATAGATACTTAACATCAGAATGAATCCCTGAGGAAAGGAAGATGGTACGAGAGAAAATAAAATGAAAACATGACAATAATCATAAAGAAATGACTTGCGAGGTTTTAAAATTTTGATATGATTCATTGCAAAATTGTAATCTATTTCACAGCAGGTTTTCAACTGATTTCACTACTAAAATGTTATTTGGAAGAATTTTCGTATGATTTTACCATTTTCTTCATATCTGATAACGTTTAAGCGTTTTAACAATCTTTTAAGTCAGATGAATTTTATGTTTGGTAATTCATTTAGTCCTTAAAATCAAATACACTTGGTGGTTGGGTAATTTCTTATTTTATTAGATTGTAAATTTAATGTTTAATTTTTGTGTGTGTTTTTACTTAGATGTTGTGGAATCATAGCATCGAATGGTCAACTCATCAGGTGCAAGTAAGTATCTAGTAACTTGTCATTTTTCTTTGGTGTGGTAAAAATACGAACAAAGCATTGACAGCCCATGTTTGAGATGAAGTGTTTTGATTATGTTGAAAAAAAAAAGACATGGTGTCCTCTGGCAAAATCTGTAACTTGTCATCATTTCTGATTTTAATAAAAATGTATAAAACTTTTATCATCATCAATTTCTGATTTCAATAAAAATCCATAAAACCTTTGTCATCATCAATTTCTGATTTCAATCATCTCATCTCAACCCGTAACCCGTCATTGGTCGTAGGGGTGCCATGGTGGAAGCTTCAGCAGACAAGGTCCTCCACTGCTCTCTATCCTCAGCAATGCGTACAAGTGTGGAAAAACCGTGCCCTGCCCATTCTTTGATGTTATCAGCCCAGGATTTTCTTTGCCTTCCTCTTCTCTCTCCGTTTACCTTCGACTGTTCCCTGGAGGATCGTTTTCGAAAGGGAGTCATGATGAGTTACATGCCCAAACCAGGCGAGCTTTCGACATTTCACTACTGACAAAAGTGGTTCTTGGTGGCCTGCTTTTTCTTAATGTGCATCCTGTCCAAAGCCTTTTCTTCTCCTTACCTCATGCTCCACTGATGCATGGCTGGTTCTTTCCATCAGTTCCTCATTAGTGATCTTGTCATATCATTTCAGCCCTTTAAAAATATCAATAACTCCTCCTAGGCCAGCCCCAAGCCCGGCTGAAAAAGGAGGAGGGCGGCCTACATGGAGGCCGTAAGGAGGCAGCCCCTCCATCATGCAAAGGCACAACAGGCCAATCACCTGTTTGTCTTAAAAACCAGATTACGCAAAACATAAGAGAGAAAACCGGACTAATTCTAAAGGCGACCAACTGGAACGGACTACGACTTACGGAACATGGAACACAAGAAGTATAAATGGGAAGGAAGAGGAGCTGGTGGAAGGAATGAGGAAAGCAAAACTAGAAATCCTGGCTTTAACAGAAACAAAGAAAAAAGGACAAGGAGTTATGGATCTTGATGGCGACACGTGGCTATACAGTGGTGTCCTCACATCTGAAAGGGCTAAAGGGGGTGTGGGTTGTATTGTGACCAAAAACTAAAGGTATAATATCAAGGGATGCAACTTTGTCTCAGAACGCATTATGGTCCTAAAACTAAAAGAAGGAGAAACATAGTCAGCCTTTCATTGTGTATGGGCCAAATGAAGATGAGCGAGCAGAGGTCAAGGAGGAATTCTTCGAGCTGCTTATCGAGGACAGTGGATGACTGCCTAGATGAAATTATCATTCTCTGAGATTTTCAATGCCAGAGTTGGAAATGACCATGCTAGATGGGGTGGAGTTATTGGAAGATATGGAGAAGATACTCTTAATGACAATGGAAAGTGACTCCTTAGATTCTGCACTGAGCAGAATCTGATCATCACAAACACAAAGTTCCCACATACGCGCATACATGTATACACTAGGTGTGAGCTAACAAAGAATGAGAAGTCAGTGATCGACTATGCCATAGTTAGGAAGAGCTCATTCAGGTATGTCCGGGATGCTAGAGTATGGAGGGGGCCAGAGATTGGAAGTGACCACTACTTGTTAACAATTAAAAGAACAACTGAAAGAGTTACTCGGCCTAGGAACTGCCTAACATCACGCAAGAAGCTAAGTAAACGAACAGGGGAAACGAGCATTAAGACCTACAAGCTGAGAGATCCAGAAGTGAAGACCAGATACCAGGGGCTTATTGCTACAACAGTGAGAAACACAGAAGAACAACCTGATGACCTGAAAACACTCTGGCTGAAATTCAAGGACATCATAAAGACAGCTGCAGCAGAAGCATGTGGTGAAGTTTGACTTGGGAACAAGAGAAAGAGGACACCTTGGTGGACAGATGAGGTTAACGAGAAAATAAGAGAGAAGAAAAGGACATGGAAACAATACTTAGGAGCTAAAAACACAGCAGGAAAAACAGAGAAATACAGAGAATATATGATACTCTGAGCAGAAGCAAAGAACAAGGTGCTAGCAGCAAAACAGAAGTACTGGGAAGAATTTGGAGAAAAGCTAGAAAGCGATGTGCAAGAAAACCAGAAATTGTTCTATAAGACCCTAAAGAATATGAGGAAGGAAAAACAGTGCCCTCTTAAATTTATAAAGGACAAGCAAGGCAAATTGCTTACTGCCCCAAAAGAAGTAATGGAAAGATGGAAAGAATATTTTTCAGAGCTCCTGGATGGTGAGCAAGGTCAAGCATCAGAAATGATAACCACTGGCACAGAAGATGACATAAAGATGGAAGAACTGAAGGCAGCACTGGAGAAAATCAAGATGGGCAAAGCAGCAGGACATGATAGCATAACACCAGAAATAGTTAATTGCATGGGAGCAGCAGGCAACCTATTACTCCTAAGGGTCCTACAGACAGTGTGGTGCTACAAGACCATACCAAAGGATTGGGAGATTGCCATAATAACACCGATTTTCAAAAAGGGTGACAACCGACAATGTGGAAACCATAGAGGCATATCCCTTCTCAGTGTCCCTGGTAAAATCTACTCTAGAATACTGGAGCAGAGACTCAGATGCCTAGCAGAGCCACAAATGGATGAGGTCCAGTGTGGCTTCCGAGCAAATCGAAGTACTCGAGACCTAATCTTCACACTCAGACAGTTGAGTGAAAAGGCTCTTGAGTATAAGTGTGAGATCCATCTTTGCTTCTTAGATTTGGAAAAGGCATTTGACAAGGTCCCCTGGAACAAACTCTGGGACTGTTTGGCAAGGAAGAACATTCCAACACCTCTGATTCATGCTATACAGAGCTTCTTCAAGTCTTGCAGAAATTATGTGAGGACGGCAAACCATAGGTCAGAAGAATTCAGGACCACCACTGGCGTAAGACAAGGTGATATCCTGTCACATTATCTTTTCATACTCCTCATGGATGATGTCATCAAGGCATGTAAGGAGAGGACAGGAAAGTATTCAGTGGGGTACTGGAAGATGAGACAGGTCTGTATTTCAGAGCTGGCATTTGCTGATGATGTTGCCCTGATTGCTAAATCAGAGGCACATCTTCAATCCAACCTGCAAGTCTGGAAGGAAGAGCTGGAGAAGAGAGGGATGATCATAAGCAGCTCGAAAACAAAAACCATGGTGATATCACGAGAGGAAAGAAGATATCAGATTAAGCTGGGAGAACAGGTCCTGGAGCAGGTCGACCACTTTAAATACCTTGGAGCTGTCATAGGCCGAAAGGGAGACATCAAAGAAGAGTTGGCTACCTGAAGAGCAGCAGCTGGGAGACTTTTTCAAACCATAAATCGAGGATTTCTCAGCAAAAGAGAAAGAAGACGAAATGGCTGTATACCGCTCCACGTATTTCCCAGTCTTGACGTATGGATGCAAGTCATGGGCAATGACTACAACCCACAAAAGCCAGATCCAAACCTCAGAAATGAGGTATCTGAGGAAGGTGGTTGAAGTAACGAGAAGAGACATGGTCCGCAACCAGACGATACGTCAAGGCCTAAAAACCCAACCCCTGCAGACCCAAGTAGAACAGTCCCAACTGAGATGGTTTGGCCATGTCTGCAGAATGGGAGAAGATCTGCTACCACGACAAGCATGGGAAACTAAGAGCCAGGGATCCAGACCTCCAGGACGACCCAAAGTCCGCTGGGAGGACAACATTAGACAATCTTTGAAGGACCGAGGACTAGAATGGAACCAAGCCAGGAGGAAGACAGCTGATTGGATAGTCTGGCGCTCTCTCTTACAAACCTCTACATCTCACGGTAGAAGGGGAACGACTAAGTAAGTAAGTAAAATATCAATTTTGAGATGTTTATATTTGATGAAACTTTAAATTCTCTGTTATCAAAGGATATATGGCATGGAGGCATATCTGGAGTCACCCTTATATGCACAATGCTACAATTTATTACATTGAAGTGAGCCTTTGTCTGTGAGGCTAATTACATCCTCATTGACTCTTAAAATTATCCACACACTTCTAGGGATTCCCCCATGTGGTGAAACTTGTTGAGAACCCAGCATTGCACACTAAGCTTGGAGAAGTCACTTGAGCCCCAGGCATATTTCTTTGGCTTTGACTTGGTTGACTGCATGCAGAAGGATCTCACTGTGGACCTAGTGATTGGCAGGGGAAGCTGAGAAGTGGCTCTGTGCAGGACGTGACAATTCCTTGGGAGAGCCCAGAACCAGAGTACAATATTTTAGCTCTGCATGGAGAGTCCCCTTGGATGGCGGGGAATGCACAGTATACCACACCCTTCTTACTGCTAGCTTGGGACCAGATGTAACGATCCTTTAAATGCAAGCCAAGCTGGAGAAACTGGTGCTCATGACTTCAACTCAACACGTTTCGGAATGGCAGAAAAGCCACAGGAAATGCCTAGATCTACAGTGTAGATAATACCAAGGAGTCTTAAACTTGGTATATGCTGCTATAGAGTGAGAAGCTCAGCAGCCCTAGTTAAATAACAACAACAAATCAAAGGATATAGGTTACATTTGTCAAAAATGATTTTAGATACATAAAGTATACATGTGAAAGCGCTGACCCCTTCAGAACCAATCATTAAGGCACCAACTATTAAGCGCAGCTTTCTCTGAATTTGACACCTCACATATACAGTCTTTGGACGTACATTGTTTTTCATTAAATTATCGATTTTAAAAATCTCATCATCATTATAAAGGTCTTTTGGAAAGTGTTTCTTGTGATAGCAATAACTCAGTACCTCAAAATACTGTCATGTTACTGATTTTGTGAAAATGCTCTCTAGAATTGACTTCAGTATTTTTTTTTGGGACTGCCTGTTGTTATATGTATGAATGTACGTCTTCTGTGGTAGCAAGAGGCCACCCATGTAGGAAGTCTGCAACCAGCAAGAGGCCACCCATGTAGGAAGTCTGCAACCAGCAAGAGGCCACCCATGTAGGAAGTCTGCCACCAGCAAGAGGCCACCCATGTAGGAAGTCTGCCACCAGCAAGAGGCCACCCATGTAGGAAGTCTGCCACCAGCAAGAGGCCACCCATGTAGGAAGTCTGCCACCAGAGCATGTCATATGCTCTTGCAGTAGTGGTTTCTGCAGCATTTAGTTTGATATGATGAGGTTGCTAGCCCTGTGCACACTGCTGTCCCCTGTCCTTGGTGTATGGTTTCATGTCTTGTGCTGTGTTCTTGCTTCAAACATTTGAGCTTTGTTTACAGTAACATTAAAGTTTGGGATTTGCTGATAATAATAATAATAATAGCCCCTTCAGTCACAACTGACCTTGGGAATGTGCCCCTGAGGTGACAGCCCTCAGCTGCTTGTTACGGTATATGATATTAACGCCGTCTGCTAAAGGTTATCGGACGTGCAATCGTAAAGGTTAAGACATTTAATATATTGCGATAGATGTTTCAATTATTGAACGCTCCATACACGATCGATTATGACGTGTCTAGCGTTGTTTAGGACACAGTCGGTAACTAGGAGACGCTACCCTTTGTTACTTGACCGCCAAGCTGAATAGCTGCGTTTTTCTAACCTTCCAATTCAATGGCATGATATAGCCATTTATATGTGCATTTTTGATGGACTATTATATTTTATTTATCATGTAGTACATTTTCATTCTGTCATTCTCGATCTCTATATAATCAAACAAAGAAAGACAGAACCGACAAACATATACGAAAACTAGAAAACCTACAACCGACAAAAAGCCTAACGACCAAAGCAACCCCCCACGCCCCGCCAACCCCCCCCCAACATCAACCATCCCTCCCCACCCCCCTCCCCCCCCCCCCAGCCCCTCCTCCGACCCCTCCCCCCTGCCCCCCCCCGCCCTCCCCCCCACACACCCTCACCCCCGCCCTCAACAACAACTCAAACCCACACAACACCCATACACACACACTTCATCCCAAACCAAACATACACAAATCACAACCTAACCCAGCACACCCCAAACCCCCCCACCACCAAAATAAGTCAAATTTACCAACCAATTTCACTACAACCCACCCCACAACCTAACCCCCTCCTCTAATCCCCACAAGCATATAATCACACCCCCCCCTCACAACCACCCCCTAAGCCACCGCAACCCACGATCCAGTTAATTCATGCCCATTTCCAACCCCCCCTCCCCATTCTTAAAACTTATTATAGAGTGGTTTATTTGCACGACCTATCCCCATTGTATTCCCCCCCCGCCCGTGCGCCATCCCCCCCCACCCCCTCATCTACCAGTGTGGGGGTGCCCACTGATAGATGATTGTTTTGAAATTGGTGGTTGTATACCCAATCGGATGTGGAGTCTGGGTTGGGATCGTTAGGCCAGGTGGGAGAGGAGGTCACCCCCCCAAACTCAAAACACGCTGCTCCCCCCAAACCCACTCACCAGACCCACAACGCCACACCAACGACCCCCCAATTTACACCCATCCCCACCCCATAACAATCAGCCACAAACCTTCCCCCATACAATCCCCTATACAAACTTATTTATTTCACAACACACGCAACACCTTTCTCACATTTCACAATACAATCCACAAACACCCCCACTACTACCCTACCCACCATAACCATAACATT